>JAPDSC010070213.1:282233-329591 GCA_026290005.1 Latrodectus geometricus
GGAAATAAAAAATATGGAACTAAAGCCAAAACGTTGGCAGCAGTTTTCGATTAATAATTTTGCATACACGATATGATCATCATAAAATTGTTTGATATTCCCTACATCTACATGATTTGAGTAGCACGACATGGGAAGTCACCCTACATCAACTCTACCTCTAAAACGAGAAATCCGGAATACGTGCAAAGCATTTGGAGGAGACAGCGTTAAATTATGTCGTTGAGTAGACGGAGATATAATTTGTATCTTTGTCAAAGCTGCTCTACCCTTGAAATGTGTGGTATTTAGTGTATCTGAGTGTGATGCCAACTTTGTCCCCTGTCCCAGTATGTGAAAGACATTCTCATGCTTTCATCACGTATAAAGTGCGTGACGTATAATTGAGTTACCGATAAAAACGTTAGCAACTAGTAAAGATTGGTCCCTAACTAGTGATGGTTGGTCACAAAGGAGGTGTATGCTGTAAAGTTTCCCAAAATATCATTTATTTTATTTATTCGTTAATAATGAATAGCGTTGGTTTAGGAAGTGCTTTCTAAATTGAATTTCTCATTTGATGTCTTTAAAAAGCATGGAATAGTTCTAGCATATTTTTGTGATCACTAATATTTAATTTTAGATAAATCTTAGTAATGATTTGAATCCTCAGTAGTTTAAATAAAGAAACTGCATGTCATCTTACGTATCAATAAGTAACATAAAAAGTTTGCTATAATTCTATGGCTTCATGGTATTTATTTGTTACGATTAAAACTTTTAAAACTATTGAAATGTTTTTTGATATGAAGTTAATGTTTAAAAAATTTATTTGCACTTTTTTGTTAACTGTTCTTACTATAAAACATAAAATGAAAATTACACAAATTATAATGTTAAATAATAATGTTGCAAATCTACAGGAAGATCATTTAACAGTTTTCGAAGAAAGAAAATATTAGTTTGCTTCTTACAGCACTTTCAGGATGATTAAATTCACCTTAATTATTATATTATTATAATTAACTTAACAATTAAATGTAATTAAAATATCTTCCCCATTTAATCTGAACAGTTACATTACGTTTTTCTATAGAGAGTGAATTCAGTTTAAAGCAAAAAACAGAGTGATTGCTATTTAAAGATTTAATATCATTATTTCTTCCTCTTCAACATTATTAAACTTTTATTAGTTTTTCATAAAGCTTTAATTTTGTTTTGTGTATGCAATTAAATTTTTATTGCTTATGAATGATGAAAATTTGTCTTTAATTATGAAAACTGAATACTCTCTCTCTCTCAGTATGTTAAAAAGTTTCATTTAAGAACAAAATAAATATATAAAAGCATTTTCCAGAAAAGTATAGGACGACACTTCTTAGTATTTAATGAAAAAATATTTCAGATTTCATCTGTAAAGTATTTACATTATATTAATGTTGTAAATATAAATTTGTAATAAAAAATAAAACACACATAAAAGTTAAATAACAATTTTACTTTTCTGAACCCTCATTTTAACAATAATATTTTTAAAATTTATTTAATCAAGATACATCAAACTTAGAGTAAAATCTTATCAGATATGAATCTTATAGTTTAACTCAGATTAAATTAGATTGTAACAATATTTTATTTAAATAAGAATATATTAGGGAAAAAATTTTATATGAGAAATGTTAGTATAGAAATTATTCTCTGCATATTATTACATAGGAACATAAGGTCGCATTCCAATCTGCGAGAAAGAAAAGAGGAAAGTAGAAATGCATCAAGAATCTATCACGAATTTACCGTATGCAAATTTTTACAGAGAAGAATCAGCATTTTACTTCTATTGGTCAAATGTGAAAGCCAATCAGACTAGACATTGTCATTTAAAAACGGCGCAACATCATCGTTTCAAATATTATCTGATAACATCGTCCGAAAATTAATCGTGAATGCTATCCCGAATGATAGAACGGACGTAGCGGATCTGTAGCTTGGTCTCCTAGCTCAACGGACCACAAACCACTGGAATTTTTCTTCGGGAGACGCAAGAAATCTTTAGTGTATGAGCCGCCTGTGGATTCAGTTGAAGATCTCCTAGGTAGAATCATTGTTTTCGCAGATAAAATAACACGACAACAGGAATCTTCGAGAGGGTGCACCAGTCGTACCTTCGCTGGTGTCAACTGTGGAACTATACACGTGGTCGGCAATTTGAGCATTTCCTGTGAGGTTTACACTTAACAATAAATGCAATTGTGAAACTTGGTATTCCGCAGTGTTGTATGTTCAGGTGATTCCTCTTCTTTTCTGCTTCTCAGAGTATACAAATATATATATATATATATATATATATATATATATATCATTTAAGAACATGATTAATATAAAAACCTTAATTCTCAAGACTGATAAAAACTTACATTTTGTTCTTTTTAACAGGAATATTATGGAAACCATGCAAATAATTTGTAGATATTGAAACCAAAGTAAAGCGTAAAAATAGCAACTATTTTCTAAACTTTATATAAAATAGAACTTTTATTTTGAAAACGGTGTGAATCTACTTTAAAATTTAAAAAGTAAGGTTGAACTTGAAATGAAGCCAATTAGAAGTGTTAAGCAATTTCATATACCACCAATTTTGAAAAGTATTGTCATTTTGTAAGATACTAAATATTTGCTCACTATAAATGAAAAATATTTACACTATATTCTCCATAAATAAAGCATATTTTTTAATTGATTTACACCAATTTTAATGTAAAATGTTCAAATTTGAATTTAATTAAAGTTTTATTGTAGATCATGGAAGTTTTAAAGGTAAATCATATACGATTAGCAAATTTAAAATTAACAAATGTTTAAAAAATAATAAAATTAATAATTAAAAATTAAGAAATTTCTAAAGTTTTGACTTTCTTATCTAAATAAAACACAGATAGAATTTTTTCAAGAAATATTGGTAATTTTATAGTATATTCTTAAAATCTGAAGTATATCTAAATCGAAACAAAATTCAGGAGTTTCATAAATAATCTTATGTTCACATTTCTTAAACATAAATAAAAATGTAAACATATTTGTAATATAAATAGTAAATAGCATTTTTATTTATATCAAATATACTATTTATAAAATACAATAATTATTAGTTATATTTTAAAAATAGCATATTTGATATAGTCCCTTTTATCCACACAAAGCTTCATTATTCATTGGACGGTTTTATATTAGTTATGAATAAGTTATAGTTTATTTATAATAGTATATATTACCAATAATTTTCTCTTCAATTAATTTTATGTTAAATGAATCTGTTGAAATTTATACAAATTTACTAAAATATTTTGTGTGAGAATAAATTTACTAAAATTTTTTCGTTTCCTCTATTTTTTACAAATGTACAACAAGTTCTCTTAATTGCACTTTTAAAAAATTAACAATTTACTAAGATTTATCACCTGTAAATTGAGGAGCAGCAGGATTTAGTGTGTGGAAGACACATTTTCCGTTTACAACTCCCAAGTCTACTGCAACTGCCAATGGCGAGAACAGTAAGACAGGTCACTCTACACTTGCTTAAATTAGTTACAGTATTAAATCCGTTTATTACCGATTTCAATGAACATAAACATCTATATCAAACGATAGTGATATGTGGTAAATAATAATCTTAACAGACGCGAAACAGTATAAGGTAATTCTCGGTGGTTAATTTTACAGCATTTCAACAGTATTTTTATTAATCATTTCAATAATTAAGAAAATATGTCTTTTTACAATGCTAATATATTTTATTTACTTTTTGTTGTCAAAATACATATTCATGAGTGAAGTGATGTAGAATTGTTATGTTATTTCTTTTTTAAAAAGCTTTCTTATTTATGTGAAATTCATAATTATTATGTTATTAAAGAAACAATAAAACAAATATTGTAGGCTTTTAAAACAAATTTTTATTTTACATGATTCTAGACATCTTCCAAGGCAGGCGGTTTGATAAGTGTTATTTTCAACAATTGCAGTTTATTCCAATTGGATTCATATGTATTAGTGGAGTCCATGGTTCAAACCCGCTATTGTACAGAAATGGGAAATAGGTGTTGTGTTTCTCCTTCCTGCATGTTCTTCTGGCATTATGAGTGCTTGGGACTTCACCGTGATTTTTCACTTGCTGAGTGTGTTACTTTTATCTAACACGCCGCATGTTTAAATGTCTCAAAGTTACCCTCGGTTATTATGTACAATTAATGCACACGATGCACAAATAATAGCGCATGATTAACCCTTCTTTGCATGATTTTTTCTTTATTGGTAAAATAAATCAAGTTGATATAATTCATGTTCAAAATTAAAGGAAAAATGGTTAAAAATTTCTTAGTATATATTTATAGTATAAATTTAGCAAAAAACAATATGCTAAAAATTTCCATCATCATCCAAAGTTAGATCATTAGCTTAGTACTAAATAGAAATAAAAGAGGAAAATAACAGAAACACGTGTTACAAGCCTTTCTTCCACTCATTTTCAATTTTTTAGCAATAGAAACTCTAATATAATAAAACAAAATTATAAACGAAATGATACGTTTATTTCAGCAAAAACAAACAGCGGAATGAAACAACTTTAAGCTCGTTTCACTGATTATGACACTTGTTTATTTTTGACAGCTATGTTTCTTTTTATGCAATGGACATTAAAAAGGTATCCAAACACGATCAACTTAAAGTGAACTTGTTCTTTTATATAATTTTTGGGCATTATAGGTTATGATGGAAATTTCCACCATTATGCAAAGAAGGGTTAAGCGGTGTTAGATATAATGTCAAGATAGAATTAAGAGAGTTTCAAGACATGACCAAAGAAAGGATAACATAATTCATATTTTCTAAAGTGAATTTGAAATCTGACACACAGGACAATAACCCATTTCTTACTAAATTTAAGCAGAAGTTACAATGAGTATAGTAGATTTGCACTCTTTTCTCTTCAGGTATAATATACATTTAGATAAGTCAACTCAAGAAACAACAAAGCTATAATAAATGCAACTCAATCCTATATTTTTATGGTATCTTGAACAATTTAAATCTCATGCGGAGGGATAAGAACTGATGGAAACACACTCTAGATTTATAAGGAATCCCTTATTAGCATGTTGCACAGTCAACTTTGTCATGTAACACAACTTGGATTTGCCTGATATTCGAAGCATAACGACTGAATAGACTAATTTTGTGTAATCTTTCATGTAGATATTGTGAAAGTTTTGGTAGTGTTACTTATACAGTATATCTTTTCCATATTTGACACTATAAAATGTTCTATTATATTGAGGTCATGAAACTCGGTGGCATTTATTATGGTTTAAAGCTTTTAATGATATATCAGCACATTAATAGTCTTTCTCAGCGTCAGCCTCTTTTCTCGATAAAAGTTTAATAATACAATTTTTATACATAAATGTAATAACTTCACGCATTTTTTGTTATTTAACTTAATCAATTATTTCTCAAGAAAACATTTCGAAACAAAGGAAATAAAATATATAAATAACATTTATTTAACTACAAGAAATTGTTTGCCTAGAAGGCGGTAAATTAAAAGAAATTGGAATGTATAAAAATAAAGAAATAAGAAAAACATTTAAAAGTAAATGAGTTAACCTCGAAAATTCTACATTTCCTCTGAGGAAATAAATTGAATCGAAAGTCTATTATCATATCATACTTTTAATATGACGTAAGCAATTATATGAGATTTTCATAGGAATGTGATACTGACACTTAATTATAAAAAGAAAAATTTCATAATAATTAAAGAGAAATGAAATGTTTCGTAATCCGATTAAACATGTATATTTGTTTTCCCCTTTCTACAGCCAATAATTAGTACATACCATGAAAGCAGTAAGAAATAATTTGGAAGCAAATTATCGGCAAGGACTCCTAAGCTAAATCAGGAAGTAAACTGAAGTGAAGCAATTGATCTTGCAGACATTTCAAGCCAAGAGTGTTGATTTTGATATTCGAAGAACATTTAATGAGACCTAACAATTACAAATAATGTATGTGTGCGTAGTAATAAAACTAAAATAAATTCAAATAATATTAAATATATAAATTCTTTATTGATAACTTCTATAATACGGCATTAAATTATTAATGCTATCTCGTTTTACTTGCGCATTTAAAAAGAAAAGCATAATATGTTGAATGTGTTTTGATTTTACAGATATAACAAAAATGGGTCAAATTATATAATTTTAGTAATATTTTAAAGCTCATTTTATTTTTTCGTGGCTTATATATATAAGCCAAAATTTACAGACTTGGGTGTCGATATATTGAACGAATATACGGTAGACAATAACTGGTGAATACTAGAGGCATTTAAAACATATATGAATTTTTTTAAACTCTTTTTCAATACAATGTCGTGTAGGATACTATAAATTACATTGAAAAAATAAATGAGCACTTATTTATTTTGTTAAATTATTGGCATTTATGTAAAGTTTTGTGTCTTTGTTTGAGTATTTTTCGTATTCTTACTTAAATGCAAGAATATTAATTGTGTTTGTTTCATAAAAGCTTCTTAATATATTTTAATTTGAATTTTCTAACGGCTTTTAAATCGTGAAAAGGAACTGAGTAAACTCTAACCCAGTGAACCTTCTTCCAAAGGATGGTTGTATTACCTAACCTAGAAATATATTTTCAACTCGATTAATCTTCTGGAATTTGAGGATGAATATAATTATGTTTTCAATGATTTCAATATTAGCTGACATTCATGATTAATTGTAAATGATATTATTATTATGGTTGTATATTTCAGTGGATGCAAGTCTAAAATTTTAAAGCTCGTCTTAAATGCGATTAAATTTTATTATAAAGAATATAATTCTTCATTACTAAATATAAATAATATGAAATTTTAACAAAAATTTTATTTATTTTTATAATGTAGATATCGTATTTTTATATTTAAAAATTGATTTATGCTCTAATTAGTATTAAAATACTATATAATTTAGTTTTAATATTTTGAAATATAAGCAACAATTATTTCCACTTTCGATTTCAAAATTTAAATTAATCCTGAGCATATGATTAAAAATGTAAATTTTTGTGAAATTGTTTTATAAAATTCAACCAAAAACGATTTATAAAAGTTTTATTTAAACTACCATTTTTCATATAGAAAAGCTTTTTTGCTTGATATTTGAGACCAAAGATATTTTCTTCTTAATTAAATCTCTAGTGAATATAATAATTAATTAAAAGAACAAAAAAAAGTGCAAAGCAGAGGATTGGATAAAATAACTTAGCACACGCATCATAAATTGCCTAATATTTCGCCAACCTACCTTCAACAGCCCGCCAAGTGTATTTTAATGAAATTAAGAATCTAAAAGCTCTATATTTCCCCTTATTTGGTAGATGTTCGTTTTTTACCAGCTTTAAACCAACTATTTTTTTTTCCTTTTTTTATTTTCAGATCAAAAAGATGACATGAGGGAATTCTGGCGCTTAATTATTTACCATGTAGACTTGCTGGGCTGAATCGGTCAATTTGATCTAAATATAGAGTTAGTTATTATTTATTTCTTCCTGGAACAGAATTAATTGCATCCATGGGAAGGTCTACCGACATGTAATCAGACATTCCTTTAAATTATTTAGTAGTGTCTATTTTCACTCGTAGTTTTAATGTGAAAAATCATCTAAGAAAAGTTGTTAATTCCTTTTATTTCAGTGAACTTAAGGTATTAATTAGATCGCTTTTTTACAAGTCATCATTACGACTTAATATCTAATTAGTACAACGAAATTAATAAATAAGTAATTAATTTAAAAGGAAACATAGCGAAATCATTTTATATAAAAAATATAATTGATATTTAAAGCACTTTTTAGAGTTGAATAATTGAAAGCATAATTATTGAAATTAAATTTTCTGAATTACCACATCTGAAAATTTTCATCAATCAGTGTAATTTTATCTGGCCAGAAATGTGACAGTAGCACCACATGTATTTGTAAATACGTATACATTGAGACCAAATTATTAAGAAGCATAAAAAATTCATTACATGAGCAAGGAAATTAGAAACAGAGTAAGATTTTTTATTAACCAAATAAAATAATCAGAAAGCAATAAGATTTTTAATTAAAGCACTCTTCAAGTATTGTCTGCAGGTGACAGAAAAAACCACCTTCATTCTAAGGCAGTTTTGGAAAAATCATTTCCATATCGATGTATATATATATATTATTTCGAATATATTAAATCATTCGTAAATAGAATATGTATGAGTATCATCCTCAAAATAATAAAATTTTTTTTTATCAAAACTTAACCGCTTGCCTTATTATCCCGAGTTATCTCGGGATAGTATATATTGCAGTTAATTATTATCCCGAGAAAACTCGGGTGAAGCAAAATTTGTCAGTATGATTTGTTTTATCACGTTTTTACTCGGCCTGGAGGAAATGAAAGGAAATATTCTGTTTTAACATGTAATTTGCCTTTTCTTTAATTTCGCGGTTCTTTTCCGGGATTGGCCACATTTTTCTCTATGGTATAGTATACGACGGCTTGTGGATCAGTAATGTACAAAGGAGGATAGTTGTGTTGAAAAAAAGTAAAATAATGGTGATGATGCCGTAAGAAATGAGACCAGATACCAGCGTACGGAATGTCAGGTATCACTTTGTGTTTCCCTTGTTTCAAAAACTATCATATAAAGACTTATATTTAACTTTTTTGCCCGAGATAACTCGGGATAGTAAACTAGTATTATATCTATATGTTTTTATACCAGTAAAAAATTAAAAATTGAACTTAAAAACTACATATTTTGTTTTGTTTCGTTTTTTTTTTTGTATTTAGTAATAAAATAAAAAAATGTGATGATTTTTGCAATTTTTTTTAAAAAAATTGTAAGGGAAGCGGTTAAAAACACATTGCTGAAAAAACAAATAAAATTACTACATACAATAACGCATTGACACTGGGTAGAAGACAGAATAAAGGTTTTAAACTCTTATAAGGCATTTTAATATCCACCGTGTGTGTAGCTTGCTTTTCGGAAGAATTTTTCCCAAATAGAGTTCGAAAAAATTCCCAAGCACTACTTAAACAGGAGCAAAAGGCAGGAGTTCAGCATTCATCGCTAAGTGTTCAAAAGTGGAGGAGATTGAACCCGGAATATTTCCCTGCGGAATGTCTAACTTGTGCAGGCTACAGTGATGCCACACAATGAAGCTTCCTTCAATTCTGCATAATCACTTATATTTAAAATATTTAGAACTTGGCCACAAGTTTCCGAATTTGAATTTCATATTTTACAGTCGCTAACATATTAAGCTGTATAATTATTGTATTTTGTACCAAAGGTTATTAGGATCGAGGCAATTTTTTTTTATATTCTAGGAGAAAGTTCATTAAGGGACTCTAAGAAAATAACAGCGAATTATGCAAAATTAGAGATGAGAAATGCTATCTGGCAAAATTGAGCTTCTTAAAGGAAATGGCACACTTTGTTGCTCTAATTTAACAGTTCTGATGGAAAATCTTTTATCATTCACCCTATTTGCCAGACCTATTCCAAGCAACTGCCGCAAATGTGGAAAAGCTTTTAAATGTAACTATTTTAGACTTTAAAGATAAATGAATTTAGTGACAACCTGATTTAATCAACAGGGCATATAACATATAATAAATATACATTTTTTTAACATTTGTATCTCACATATAAATTTAATTAACGCTTGTGTGTAATGTTGACAAGAGGTAAGATGACTGTTTTATTGAAAATGATTCATACTTTTTACGATACATATATTGAAATGAATATTAACCATCTTTTAATGGTTTTAGTACATCTGCGTGGCAAAAACAACAAATGCTTAAATTTAATTGTAACTTTATAGTGCCATTGCATTTAATAGAGTTATATGCAGCAATATACACTGACTTTTTCAATTTTCATAACAAAAATAGTTATTTTCTTATAATAAGAATTTCATATTTTAAGAACGAAACAAAATATATGGGTGAACCAAAATGACAATAATCAGAATAGTTTCTTAGAATCAGTTTTTCACCCAAATCTTCTAATACACTACTGGCCATTAAAATTGCTACACCAGGAAGAAATGCAGATAATAAAATGATATTTATTGGACAAATATATTATACTAGAAATAACAAGTGATTAAATTTTCAAAAAAATTTTGGCTGGATAGATCCTGAGAAATCAGTACCCAGAACAACCACCTCTGGCAGTAATAACAGCAGTTATACGCCTGGGCATTGAGTCAAACAGAGATTTGATTGCATGTACAGGTACAGATGCCCATGCAGCTTCAACACGATGCCACAATTCATCAACCGTAGTGACTGGCGTTTGGTGACGAGCCAGTCGCTCGGCAACCATTGACCAGACGTTTTCTATTGGTGAAAGATGTGGAGAACGTGCTAGCCAGGGCAACAGCCGAACATGTTCCGTATCAAGGAAGGTCCGTACAATACCGGCAACATGCGGTCGGGCATTATCCTGCTGAAACGTAGGATTTCGCAGGGCTCGAATAAAGGGTAGAGCCACCGGTCGTAACACACCAGAAATGTAACGTGCATTGTTCAAAGTACCGTCAATGCGAAAACGAGGTGACCGAGAATTGTATCCAATGGCACTCCATACCATCACGCCAGGTGATGGGCCAATATGACGATGACGAATGCACGCTGCCAGTGTGCGTTCACCATGGTGCCGCCAAACACGGATGCGACCATCATGATGCTGTACACAGAACCTGGATTCATCTGAAAAGATGACGTCTCGCCATTCGTGCGCCCAGGTTCGTTGTTGATCACACCATTGAAGGTGCTCTTGTCTATGACGCAGCGTCAAGGGAAGCCGCAGCCATGACCTCCGATCTGAGAGTCCATGCTGCTGCAAACGTCGTCGAACTGCTCGTGCAGACACTTGTTGTCTTCCAAACAACCCCGTTTCTTGACTCACGACTCGTGGTTGCACGATCCATTACGGCCATGCGGATAATATGGCTGGTTTTCTCGGCTGCCAGTGATAGGTGGCTGTTGAGATCCCGCATGGTATTCCGTATTACCGTCCTGAACCCATCGATTCCATATTCTGCTAACAGTCATTGGATCTCGACCGACGCGAGCAGCAATACTGCGATAAGATAAACCGCAATCCCGGTACGCTACAATTCGACCTTTATCAAAGTCAGAAACGTACTGGTACGCATTTCTCCTTCTTACACGAGGCATCACAACAACTTTTCCCCAGGCAACAACGTTCAAATGCAATTTGTGTATGAGGAACCGGCTGAACAATTTCCTCATTTAAACACAATATAGGTGTCGCTCTTGGCGCCTGCTTTGTCTGAATACGCTGAGAAGCTAATCATTTGCATATCACAGCACCTTCTACCTTTGGTATAAATTTCACTTCTGTAGCATGTCGCCTTCTTGGTGTAGCAATTTTAATGGCCAGTAGTGTATTTCTCGATATCTACATCTGAATCTAAACAAATATTTTAGGATATAAAATATTTAAGTGTTCCATCAACAAATAAGTAAATGCCAACCCTCACTATGAATAGTATTTAAACGACTCTATATTGTAAGAAAAGTTTCAAGAGTTTATTATTTTTAAAAAAGCATTAAATAAAAAGTAAGCTCCGTGTAAGAGGTAAAGAAATGGCCTATGAATTATTTAAACCCTGTTATAAATCGATTTGACTTGGTAGCTAAGACCATTAAACTGGCTAATAACAATTTCCAAAAATTTATGTATTTATTGGAAAATATGTGATTTATTCTCAACAAAATATTCTATACCACTTATCTCATATCAACTTAAAAATAAATTTATCTTTTATCAACATAAATTTTCCCTTATCAATATTAAAACGTTAATTGATTTTATATCTGCTATATAAATATAAAAAAAATCCATATTTAACATTTTCAAATTTTTTTATTTCAAAAGTATAAATTTTTCATTAATTAAGCCATTTATCAAAAATATAATATACATATGTTTATACATAAATACATTAGTAACACATATTTTACTCTTCTACATTTTCGGTAATACGTAATTGAAAACTTTTTACCTTTTTTTACAGTTAAAAGTAAATTGATCTTGCAAAAAATACAATATTCTTTCAATTCATCTTTTATTCCGGGGTAATTTTTGTTTCATATCACAAATCCAGTCCTTAGGCTATTGACATAGAATCCTTTTTTATCAGGAAAAAGAAAAAAATATATCTAAGAGGATTATATTCTCTTCTTTTGACATACAAAGACTGTTTGCACAGTCTAAATCGATTTGCTTAAAACATTTTGGTCAAACACTCATCGTAAAAAAAGAAACTAGCTTCTTCAATAGTCCATTTAATATCATTAAGATTAAAATTCCTTTTTTATTCTTTAATATTCTTTTTTTTCTCAAATCTATTACAATTTTTCTCTTTGCTTGAAAGAAATACTTTATGCCAGGAACATTTGACACTGTGAAGTCAAGAAATCTTGTGTTTCTCATCGAAATTCAATCCGTTTCTAAAAATTGCTTTTGTAGAAGATTTCCCTTCTAGCCACTTCAAAGAACAAATTTAATCTTACAAATCGTGGACTAACTTTCATTTTTTTGTGATACTTTGAAAAAATATCAAGAAACATTTGCTGTTTTGGATTGTTTTGTCCAAAACGATAGAGTACCACTCTATCCGAGGCACTTTCTGGAATTTTACGGAGTTTCGGAAAATCACGCTGAATATTCGGTGAATTTGGTTCGATGAACTTCTACCAAAATGTAGGCATTCTCAAAAAATGCTATTGGGAAGTAATCCCTATAGAAGCCACAAATGATTGTTTTCCGAAATTTATTTTCCAATAAAATTTGTATATTATATTATCTGTTCAAAAATTTCTTGTTAAATTAAAGCTATAATCTTAGAATATCGGAAAGTATTTGAAATATATACATATATATGCTGGTATGTACAAAATAATTTAAAACAACGAAAGCTACCACAAAAGAAATTTTATATCTGTGAATATCCTTTCTCTCTTAAAAACTCAACCACTGCTATGATTGTTCAAAATTTTCCTTTCGTGTTATGGAGATTAGTTTGGTTTAAACACTAGATAACCTTATGGGGAAAGAGATGCAAAGCATTTAGATATCACAACTGTTTTTTACCTTCTGAAATTATTATCATACCTTACATAATACTTGTCATAGATATTAAGTCATGCATCGCAAGAAAGGAAACATTTAAGATTTCCAAGCACTCACCCCAATGAATAGAATTTGGAAGCCGGCACGCAACGCCTCATTGATAATAATTCGAGGATATCATACTAGGATCAAACGCCGTTTTTCATTCGGAGTTCAAATATTAGCAAGCTATAGGGAGCTCATAAATATTTGAACATTCCATAACATTTCATTTGTTGTTGTTGTCGTGTGCCTGCCAGGCCGGCAGTATGGGGTGCGCTGCTCCACTTTTCCAACTGAACCATATTTGGTGTGGAGTCCGACTTCTTCAGTACACACATGTCATAGGTACCCGTTTATAGGGTAGGCAACCATTCACACACCAAGAAAGGACCAAGACAAGAAAGAGAGAGAGAAAGTACATCCATGCCCGAGCCAAAATTCGAACCCAGGTCCAAACCCATCTGTAGTCAGGTACGCTAACCACTAGACAGGTTGGGCGGCTAACATTTCATTTAAAATAAATATATGAATAGAAGGAAGGATTTTATATAGATAGTGGTCCTCATTCTCGAAAGGCATAACAGTTAATTCATTAGTATAGTTTTACAATCTAAACTAGAGTTTATGTATTTTAAAATTCAATCTTCTACGTTTCTGGCTTGTATTCTAGGCCGAAGACTATGATGTTGATTGGTATTAAACTACTCTAAATTGTACCTTAAAATTTGATAAAAATCATCTATTTTTTTTTAAGAATTCACCCATTTTTATGTTGGAACAAAATTTTTGTTTTATTTTATCGACTACCAGCCAAGCTGGCAATATAGGGTGCGCTACTCCACTTTTCCACCTGAACCGCAGTTTGGTTCGAAATCCGACTTCTTCAGTACGCATATGCCCTAAGTGCCTGTTTATAGAGTAGGCAACCATTCATACAAGGCAAGGACAAAGACAGAAGAGAGAGAAAGATAAAGTACATCCATGCTCGAACCGGGATTCGATCCCAGGACTTCCCTATCCGCAGTCAGGCAAGCTGATCACTAGACAGGGGGGGGGGTGACAGCAGTATGAACTAAAAATCTGTTTAATGAAATGTATATTGCATAGAATGTGTTTTAGCTTTCCCGTACAAAAGTATATTATATTTCATATGAAGGTGCCCCATCATATTTTGTAATTGTTGTTGTGTTTGGTAAATTTTATATAAAAGCTTGTAAACTGTTTTAAAAAGTCATGGATCTTTTAATAAATAAAGTAAAACTGAAGATTTCTTTTGTTTATCTAACACAATACGTTACTAATCCATTTTCATTGAAAAGGAGTATACTGACACATATTGAAAATACAAAAGAATAAATTACTGAACATAATAAAATTAATTATTTAAGCAGTTTAATTAAGCTTAATATAAATATTCAACAATTTTAATTCAAAAGTGAACTGCTCAAAAACTTAAATTCTAACTAATAAAAAATATTTTGCTTTTATAAAAGTAGAGTATATGAAATGTTTTATACTGTAAACACGCGCTAAAGCAAAAAAAAAAATATATATATATTTATAAATTCGAATGCGTAAATTTTTAATAAAGACTAATTCTCTCTACGTTATGAGCATTTTTCTACCCTTGTTTTTTTACATTGGATACTTAGCTACAGATAAGCAACTAAAATCATAAAATAGTAGTTCAAAATTTGTTTTGAAAATTCAGGTGTATGTGTATAAAATAACTGGCATTAAGCATGTTTACATGTAAAAAGTTGAATGTATTTTCATTTATTGTTCATCAAAAGAATTCTTAAAATTCATAGATTGTAAAAAGTTTAGAAAATAAGAATTAAACTTTATTTTGTATCACATAGGAAATCTTCACGCATTAATAAGAGTTTAATTAGAAATAATTAATAAATGAAATTAAAAAAATAATTTTCAAGCAAACTGTTTGATCATGATTGATAAAGTTTCGAATAGCATTTTATTTGCCCTAGATAGTATATTTTATTTAATTAAGCTTGTTTAAGTTGTTATATGAAAAAATCGACGCTTCGATGAAATAAATATTTCAAAAGACTTCTTAAAATTCAAAGATTAAAATGTTTAGGAACTAAGAATTAAATTTTACCGTGTTTCACACAAGAAATTTTCACGTATTAATACGAGTTTAACTAGAAAAAATTAACAAATGAAATTTAAAGAATATTTTCATGGATACTGTTTAATTATGATTAATAAAGATTTGAATAGCATTTTATTTGCACTAGATAGTCTTTAATCAAGCTTGTTTAAGTTGTTATATAATGAGATCTATGCTTTGATGCAATATAAATTAACATATTTCTTTGGAAGTCTCATGGCATAATGCGTGATCCGTTTATATTTTATACGAGAAATGTGTCTTCAAACAAACAAAAATAAATCATTTCCTTTCTGCGAAGAAAAAAATAAGGAAGATAATTTATTTTCTAACATATTTTAAAAAATAGTTAAGACCATAAGTGCGCATAAATAATTATAAAACTTAACTTTTTCCATTAAACTTTGGATGAATTCGATTCACAATCATTTTCAATTTTTAGGACTTTAAAAATGCAAAGCTTAGACATTTTGAGGTGTTTAGCAGCTCGATAAGTGCCAAGAGAAAGGGTGTGTTTGAAATGGGATAGCTATCGTAAAACATAAATCATCTGGTTATCTAGGGATCGTTGGGGTTATTTTATTTTTAGATTAATGAAGGAGCCGATTTGCAATTTGTCACCCGGATTCCATTATGTACTTTAAGTGCGTATTAATTCAGAGTTTATTTTGGAACAATTCCTATATGAATTTTGGCGTTAGGTCTATCGCTTTGGGGACTAACGCTGGGAGTTAACCACACGAGTAGCAAGCAAAACCACTCTATTAAATAAGTCCCGCAGGTCATTACAATAATGCATTGCAACAGGCGTGCATGTGTGGGTAATGCTCATCCCCCATTCTTTCAGTTAATTAGCGTGAGAAAACTTGCCAATCGTTTTCTTTTGGGGGTGGCCTATCCTGTTGGGTTGAAATCAAAGCTCTTTTGAAATGGTAAGAGTATCTGGTTTCAGTTTTGAATTTATAGTCAAAGCTATTGATTATATTGATATTAATGTTTTTCGATAGCTAAAGCAAACAATTTGAGCTTTTAAAATAAACTGAGACGATTAAACTAAACTTTGTAACATAAGAGCCGTGTATTTTAAAGTATATGATGATATTATTTGATATCATACCAACATGATGTCATTTGAGTGAAGTTAAACTGAAAACAGCATTTGTGCACGTTGTTATAAATATAATCATTTAAAACATTGATTTTTCTTGAAAAATAATAATTAAGTGGAATATTTTTTATCCTTAATAATGGAACATAGATGTTAATGGAACAATAGAAATATGCAATTCTACGAAAAATCTATGAATAAGACATAACTTTTGGGAAAAAAGATATAACTCAAAACAATATTTAACATATATAATTTTTATATATTTGTTTTATGTTTATGATATTTAATGAAATATAAGACCACTCGATAATAAACTAAAAATATCAGCTTTGAGATATTTTATTAAAAAATTGCTAAATTCTATTAATAAATTATGAATTAAAAATGCAAGTTTTAGGAAATTCTGTTAAAAAACCTGAATGTTACTAAGAAATATTCCTTTCTCCATCTAAGTCCTAAAGTGTAATAAATATTTCCGCTGTTAATATAAAATTGCCAGATCCATGAGTAATATAATACTGAAATTTGCATTATAGCTTATATCCAACTAACACTTACTGTCGGCAGAATGGTATGGCACTGCTGGCCACGGCAAGCCGCTCATTACGGCCACGGGTGAGTGCTGGCAAAAAGAAACCAGGCCAAATGATAAGTAGTGGGCATAGAGATTCTGACCATTGGTGGCTCTAATGTCGTTGGCCAGCAAAATTAAGACAATGTTTTTATTACTATTTTTAATTTTATTGCAAATAAACCATTCTCTTAAAATTTTTTTTTTCTTGTTCTCTTAATTAATCTTAATTTCGTAAACTATTGATAATATGCTAACAAGGAAACGACTTTTGAAAGTTTTTATTTATTTTACGCTTTAAAATAATTTCATTACCGTGTTAACAAAAAATGCATCGAGCACAGAAACATTTTTAATTGCATTTATGTGTTATATATTATATTCCTCTACATTTAATCTATTAATATAATCCGAAATTTAATTTTCCAATGCTCATTTTTTATTAGAATTTGATTGTTACAAGTCTTAAACATATTTCTAAGATTTTTTGTTTGTTACTAAGCAAGTTTGTGCAGTAAATGACATTCTAGGAATACTCTATTAAAAGTACCTTAAATGTTTGTTTTCATAAAACTTAATACAGTATCTTGCAACTTTTATTTATGATTGTGAAATTGTGAATTCCATATAAACTTTAATTCTTGTGTTTTAAGTGCTTTAACTTATTATGTACATTTTGTCTTATATAAGTACATTGTTTTTAAATCTTGCGTACTTACTTTGTATAATTTCCTTAAACATTTGTTTTTATTTTAAGTAATGAACATTTTTAAATATGTGAAGCAATTATAATATGGTATTTTTGTATTAACCTGTTAACTATTATAATCATTGTATTTAGTATTCCAAAATTGTATGAACTTGAAAATGTAATACTAAAAATTTTAATTTATAGTATTATTCATACCTCACAGTTTCTGAAGAAATATGACATATTGATTGTCACTAAGTTAAAATCATTTAGAATTACATGGTTGAAGAAATAATATGAAAGTATCTGAAAAAGCTTTAATATGGAACACTATTGTAAAACTTAAAATGCTTGTATACTATACCGACAATATTGTTGAAGAGAATGTTGTCAAATGTTGATGCTTAGTGGTTATCATCGCTTAACACATTTTAGTATTTTTAAACTCACATTTTATGTCGTTCAAATTTTAGCTGATACAAGCTTTAAATTTGTGATTGAAAAATTGGAATATGAATTAACAATAAAGTCTTCTTCAGTTTATTACAATGAAAATATAAGTTAATTGTTTTGCTTTTTCTTTTCACATATTACGAAAAATGATAAAAATTTAAACATTCTACGGCAACTTTTTATAGTAAATGGTTGATATGATAATGAGTAAATAATATATTTAAACTTGAATATATATATATATATATATATATATATATATATATATATATATATATATATATATATATTACTCTCTGAAATGAGTAATTTGAGTTAAACAAATAATTTAAATTTATTTTTCCACTTTAAATTTTAATAAATATTGAGCTATATACAAGAACAAAATGATTTTAAATAAATCAGCGAACTATAAAAATAAAAATATGATATTAAAAATAATTAAAAAATTTACCTTATTGTATTCAGAGTTAATTCTAATTTTAAAATTCAGTATACAATTATTAAAATAATAATAAATTCTATTTAAATATTACATTTGTAAACCACTTGAATATCATATTGTTTTATTTTATTAATCATAATTAGGTTAATTTTTCGTAATCAGGGCGACTGTCAAATTTGTCAACTCTTGTTAATTGTCTGATATCCAAAACTCACAACAAGAGTATTGTTTGAATATTTCACAGCAAACATGTAGATTGAAATCAACTTTATGAGATGGTGGAAATTTATTAATATTATTTTGTGTTTATTATTTTTGTTATCAAAATTTTTCCATCAAATGTTTACTTTGAACACAAGATATTGGATTAAATTATCCAAAACACCACTTATCAATTAACATGCAAAGATTTGTGTTGCTAATCTCGAGAAAATTTTCATTATGAAAAAAATAATATGATTTGAGTTTATAATTTTATTTGTCAATTAAGTATTTCTTATTTTCAAAATCAATATTTCACATTCAATGCATTACCATCCTGTATGTATTGTTCCAGAAAAGTAATTGCAATTGATTTTCAGATCAAAACTTTGAAACCCTATTTGATATTTTGCGTAGTTCAAGGAATTTTTTTAGTGTATAATATATTTTTGTCTTATATTTGTTTTGGATTCCGCCATTTTTTTTTAGAAATGTGAATATTCTTGTCTCCAAACATAAACTAGTTGGCGTTAACTCATTCTCATCAGGAAGGATTTACCGCATAGTTGTTAAAAAGTCAAGAATTTAAATATAATAAGCGTTATTAAACATTCATTCGGTTGTTTTGTATTTTTAAAATGTTTCTATGTCTAGTTTTTGCTTTCCCAATTTGGCTTGGCGTGATTGCCAAAGTGCACAAAAGAAATAGTTTGGTCATGTACATTTATTTATACATTATTTCTTTTTTTTGTGATCTCTTACAGAACACACATTTGCTAAAATATTTCTTTTGTCAATGTGATTTAATGTAAACATATATTATTGGAAACTGGCATTTATATTTTCTCATGTAATTAAAGATTTTAAAGATTAAAATTTTCTATGCCCCCCATTGGCCACTTAAAAATATATTTTCTAGTCAATAGATAAATAAAAAAAATAAATAAATAAATAAACTCTGGTATCAACCTTTTATTTGGAACATCTATTTTCTATTAATTGAACTGTCTGTATAAAGATAGCATACCGTAGAACTTGCGAAACCAAATCCACTAGGATGTTGTAGTAATTATGGCATATAATTTTGTTTTTATCTTGAAAAAGACTCAGCTTTTAAGAGTACAATGTCACTATACTGGAATTCCCCGTTTTAAGACATGGTCTCACTCAATAGCTTATAACTTCTACAAGGAAGCTAAAAATATAGCAGAACCAAAGTGACTCTGTAAGTGAATCAGTTTTCTCATTGAAAACGCCAGAATGTTAAAAAAAATAACTATATGTATTTAAAAATTTCAATATACAAGAAATGAATAAACATTCTTGAACATATAATTAATAAATTTAATACTGTGTATTAGTTACAAATATCTCCTAAGTGTACATTTCATTTATATATATATATTCGGAGTTAAATAAATTTCACTTTCCTTAAGAAATTTAAAATTTAACTATTTATGTAGTTTTTGAATAAGCTAATTGCTTGGTTGTGAAAATTAAAAAAAAACCCTGTAATAGTATTGTAGTGCTAACAAACATAGATTTACTTTATTTCCTTTTAAAGAATAATTTTTAATGAATGTTAAAAAGAATATCATGAAGTAATTTACCATGAAACAATTGATAAAAAATCAGGCTTTATAATGTTTTGTTAAGTTTTTGCAGTGTATTTACTGTAAAACTTACCAATGAATGTAGAATTGAATTTACTTTACAAGTAAATTCAGATTCATTTTATTTTTCTTAAAAATAAGAATATAGAAATTTTTTACAATTTTCTTAAAATATTTAAGAATAAAAATTAATGATGAATTTTATTCATTTCACTTTGATTTTTAAAAATGCATAAAAATTGAATGGCGATATGCTAATATAAATTCTCGTTCATTGACCACATCTAAACATAAATACACATTTTTCCTTAATATTTTTCTATACCATTAGGAAATACAAATGAATATAAAGTAAAAAATTATATAGTTTTGTTTATTGGTGCCTACTGGCTCATATTTTTTTATACTAATTAACTCTTAAGTTTATACATAATTAGCTCTTAAGTTTGTACAATTTCTGAAATGTCCCCAATCTGATTTAAATTATACCTACTAAAACTATACATAGCCCAGAATCAATAATTTAATTTTTAGTAGTATTGGACTTCACATAATTTAATACTTTGGATTAAATAAGAATTAAAAAAAGATAAAATAAGAATTAATGTAAAGCTTTTTTCTTGTAAATAATCTATAAATTTATTTTCAGAAATTTTAAAGCATAATTTTATCTAATTTAGTTGTGATGTAAATTTGCTAGGCAACAACTAAAATACTTGTATTCAAAAACTGCAATGACATAATTTTTTTCCTGTAGATCTCAGAAACATCGCGTGTAAAAATCTTAAATACTGAGTTCCTCAGCATAGCTTGGAAGATTATAAATTTGTTTGTTGAGAGGTACATTTTTAATTATTTGATTTTGTAATCCTAGTTCATTTGTAAATAATGATTTCATTATTATTGATATATATTTATTATGAGAAATTTAATTTCATTCGTAAAGCATTTCTTTTATATAATCTATTGATATTTTCTTCCAAAATATGAAAATAT
The DNA here is from genome assembly GCA_026290005.1 of Latrodectus geometricus. Classification (NCBI taxonomy): domain Eukaryota; kingdom Metazoa; phylum Arthropoda; class Arachnida; order Araneae; family Theridiidae; genus Latrodectus; species Latrodectus geometricus. The sequence continues at coordinate 303,690 of JAPDSC010070213.1, forward strand.
ATAAAACTAATAATTTGAATTTAAATTAAAAAAACTTACATTTTGAATTTAAAAATAAATTATTTTAATTTAATAAAATACTGAAGTTTAGGAAATACTAAGATAAATTTAATTTCATTTTGTTTTTAATTAACTAATTAAAATTAAATTAAATTAAAATAAAATTAAACTAAATTAAAAATTTAATAAAATACTAAATTAAATTAAAATTTAGTTTAATTTTTAAAAAATGATGTCGTAAAAGTTAAAATAAAGTAGATTCGCTTAAAAATAGGATGCTTTGCAAAGAAATATGCTTAAGAATGTATCTTAGTTTCTAAATACCAAATAAAAATTTATTGAGACTCTATTATTATTTAATTGATTACTTCAGTATTTGTTGGTGTGTCATTGGTATATATTTATCATAAGAAAATTGATTTCATTCGTAGAATGTTTCCTTTTTATACTCTACGGATATTTTCTTAAAAATCTATGAAACTAATAATTTAAATTTAAAAACTTCCATTTCGAATTTAAAAATAAATTATTTTAATTTAATAAAATACTGATGTATAGGAAATACTAAGATAAATTTAATTTTATTTTTAATTAACTAATTAAAATTAAATTAAATTAAAGTATAATTAAACTAAATTAAAAATTTAATAAAATACTAAATTAAATTAAAATTTAGTTTAATTTATAAAAAATGGTGTCGTAAAAGTTAAATAAAGTAGATTCGCTTAAAAATAGGATGCTTTGCAAAGAAATATGCTTAAGAATGTATATTAGTTTCTAAATTCCAAATAAAAATTTATTGAGACTCCATTATTATTTAATTGATTACTACAGTATTTGTTGGTGTGTCATTGATATATATTTATTCTAAGAAAATTGATTTCATTCATAGAATGTTTCCTTTTTATACCCTACGGATATTTTCTTGAAAATCCATGAAACTAATAATTTAAATTTAAAAACTTCCATTTTGAATTTAAAAATAAATTATTTTAATTTAATAAAATACTGATATCTAGGAAATACTAAGATAAATTTAATTTTGTTTTTAATTAATTAATTGAAATTAAACTAAACTAAATTAAAAATTTAATAATACACTAAATTAAAAAAAATTAGTTTAATTTTGTTAAAAATGATGTGGGAAAAATTCAAATACACTAGATACGCTTAAAAATAAGATGGTTTGCAAAGGAAATACGCTTAAGAAGGTATCTTAGTTGCTATAAAATCTAAATGAAAATTTATTGAGGATCTATTGTTATTAAATTGATTATTACCGTATTTTCTGGTGTATAAGACACATCTCTTTTTTATAATAATTTTTGAAGGATACTCTTGAATATAATGAATTTACAGTACTTTCAATATTAAATAATATAAATAAAAACAAAATTTTCTATTAATTCCTAATCTGTCTGTGGTTTCTTTAAGCTTCATCATTAAAATTCAGACACTCATCTACAAAACTAAATGCAGAGTCATTTCTAATCAGATGTGTCTCTGCAGAAAATCTCTTCTAAATCAGAATTCGAGTGTCCATACAACAAATTGTCTTATGTCTAACTAGTGCATAGCTAATATAACACTTAACTTATTTAATCACTGTCTATTTTATATAAGCCCCGTGGGTTATCTTCACTGTAAGTTGATTTTCCAGTTTTTATTTCAGATTGCTTAATTAGACTCAGTATCGATATATACAAAGAATCCTGTTTTTCAGACCCATTTTGAAAGAAAAATAGTGTCTTGTATGCTAGCAAATGTAGTAAATCGTGTAACAATTCCATTGTTACCATGAATTTATTTTAATCTTGTTAATCATTTCTTTAAATAAAAATTTTCCCGGCCAATGGCTGAGTGGTTAGCGTTCCTGATTCCTAGGCTGTTGGTCTCGGGTTGGAATCCCGGTCCAGGTATGGATTTTTTCTTTCCTTGTGTTTCTTTGTCCTTTCTCCTGAAATGATGTATGAGTGTGGCTCGCCCTATAAATGGGTTTGTGGTGGTGTGACGTGGGTAATGCTACTCGACTCCGTTACTTAGTTTACAGGTACCCACCAGGTAAAGCTAAATGAGCAGCAATTTCTGGCCTTGTTGTCGCGAAGTGACGCAACAACGCAAGAAATTCCTTAAAAAAAAATTCACCCAGTGCCTGCCATAGGAGAAAAAAAACTATGTAAACATCAAATAATTTAGATTGGTTTTTTTCTTTGATTATAAATGTCTACATTCACTGGAGTATCTCAATAATCACTCCGAAGTACGTGGTCAAAAACTGTAGGAACAATTTAAGATCTGTAAGTTCATATAATAATTGGAGAATGACTTTTCAAAAATAGATGGAACGTAGTATAAATTTCAACCTAAATAATCCAACAACTTTGCTTTGTAATTAGTAAAATATAATTCACGTAATATTTGGACAGAAATGTATAAATGCACTTTAATTCAACAGTGCCAAATATGATTTTCTCAACTCTTTCACATTGGATATAAAATTACAACTTAAAATTGGATTTCTTCACTACTATTTAAAGTTGAAAATTCTTTTAAAACAAAATAATATTGATCTCTCATATGAATTATGTAATTTAGAACATTTACATAATGTAAATTAACATAAAATTATATAACCATCGGATATATATTTGTTGCTATGGGTACATAAAGAAAAACACAAAGACGGTAATTTTAAATATATTGAAAAAATTCATTGGAAATCATTTGAAATTAAGAATGAAAAAGGAAAAAAAAATTAAATTATCACTAATTTTTAGCTTAGGAAATATAACAGTAAATTATACTTTCTTTGGAATTTACAAGCATAAAATAAATTTACAGTCTTTTAAAATCATTTTCATTGATATTTCATTTTCATTTCTGAATGACCAAAAGAATATACATTTTTTGACAATAAAACAATAAATAAAATAAGCTAAAATTCACCATTTGTCACACTTATTTATTAAGTAGAAAATAAAATTATTTTATTTGTGTTATCGATGAATATTTGTTGGTGGAGGGTAATAGCCTTTATTTTGTCAAGTAATTTAATTTAAGATTATAATTTTGGGCTTAAGCATAAATATGCCTTTTTCAACAGGAATTAAAATTGAAGATCACATGAAAATGACAATTTTTTATTTTATTTTTTTAACAATCGTTGTTTTCTTACAAGAAATTGTGCCAATTATGTATCCGTAATTTGTAATTTTTATAATGTTCAATTTGACATCTTAATGAAGTAGAGAACGGTTAGTTTGTTTGCTCTGAGGATAACTAAGCAAAAAAAATATTTTTATGAAACAACAAAACTATTTTTTATTTAATCGATGGGTAAACTAAAATAATATATCTTAAAATATTCTTTTAAATAATAATATGAAGGATAAATAACCTATTAATAAAATTTTGTTAAATGACAACTGGTTTTTACAGTTTATATACTTAAAAATATTTATCGAAATCTATAGGGGCATACATTTTTTTTTTTTTTTGAATTTAAAAGTATAGTTCAAACATAAATGAAGTTTACAAGATTTTCTGTAAGTTGATTTCTAAATTTTGAAATTACATTATTTAAAATAGCATGATATTTATGTAAGTCTTACACTGATCAGTCAACTTTTGAGCATATAAATTAAATTAAATTGCTCTATTTATGCGGATAGAAATTTGAAAACTGTGTTGTTAAATATGTGATACAAAATATTCACCATGATGTTAATATAATTACGCATCCTGATTTTGTTTTTTGAAATACGCACTTTTATAGAAATATTTAAAACGAGATTATAAATATTTAAAGAGACATATTTAAATTAATTAAAATTATTTATCTATATTTCACATAAAAATTAAATTTCTAATTTAAGTACAGTAATTGTTCTTCAGTATTTTCCTAATGCAAAGAAGTTTGAGGAATAAATTTTTTCCTTTTTTCGATAAGCAATTTAGAAAATTAAAAAACAGATTTTAAATTTACTTCTTACAAAAATTTATCAACAGATAACATTCTACTAATTTGCTTTAATAACCTGTCTTCGACGTGCACTCTACTTAAGTGTTACAGAATTAACTTACATTCAAACAAATTTAAATGATTTCGAAACATTTTAAAAGAGTTTTTAAAATTAGTTTCTGCATTTTATGCATTTATTCAGGATTTTGAAATGAAACTTGAAGATATTGTAAAAATTTATTCAATTATTAAAAGAATATTCTCATTGATAAAGAATTTTTCTCTATGTAATTTATGATCTTTCTTTTCAAAACACATTAACATTAAGTGAAAGGATTTTCAGAAAGTTAATTAAGAATTTAAATAGTTTTAAGAAAGATTCTCAGTAAATTTTTCTTAAAAAAATATAATTGTAGAAAAATATTTACATGTATCGAGTATCAATTCCATTTATAAGTAATATTCGTATTATATTATAAAAAGAAAAATCACTGCAAGTCTGTACTGCAAAAATTACAAAACAACTATTTTTCCTCAAAGAAGTCTTAAATATCGATCAAATAATTCCTGGTTTTTAACTATTCGTTTAATGTTAGTTATATAACAATTAGAATTCTTCAAATTTACTTGACCTTCATAGATCAATATCAGTAACTTAACTAAAGTTTCCGGTACAGACTTTCATCAGTTTGTCTACCAATGTTTGCCAGTATAATTTAAATTCTAACGACAGCTGTCGTGATACTCTTCTATTAGCTTTACCTACTGGTGAAAAGGTAATTTTTAAAACAGAGGTATCAGTTATTATTGCTGTTACCATTCTTGAAAAACATTTTAACTTCAGTAACAATTATGTGCATTTTGATATTATCTTCTTATAGTTCTTTATTTTGATTGACAGATATCTTAAAAATGCTGATAAAAGGTACAAAGAAATGAAAAAATTAGAATAAGCTAGTTTAAAGCTTTTGATTCCAGGTAAATAAAATATTGCTAGGGTATACAATTTTATACACAAATCACTATGCCATAGCAATGATACAATAACTATCGTATAAACTTAATACTTGACACTTTACTTGATTTTATTTTCTGTAAAAAGTCTTAATTCTATTTAAAAGAAATTTCTTCATGCCACTAAATAAAAAATTAGGAACATAAATATTTTTATATAATTCTAAAAGTTTAGGTATTCATACCTAAAGTATGGTATAACTACCACAGTGTCTATACTAGTAATCGCTTCTAGTGCCCAAATAGTTTATTAAAAGATACATATTTTTAATTTTACATATAATTATTAACCAGAAATTACATGAATCTTACAAACTTGATCTCCATGGAACTTTCCCACAACTACTTCTCCGCAGTGTTAAAATCAAATGCTTTTCTATTTATAAAAGTCTACATCAAGTCTAATTGAAGGTTAATCGTATAAAAATATTTTTTAACAGAATGCTACCTTTACAGCACGATTATTGATAGACATATAAATGTATTTAGAATTTAAATTATAATCTGAAAGCATATGCAAATTTTCAAAATATTGAATATTTTTAATGCTATCAATTCTTCAAAACCATTTAAGTGAAGAAAAAAATTAAGAACAAAACAACATTTATTCTCAGTTACAATTTAAAACTACGTATATAATTGAAGTTTGAGAGTTTACATAAATGAAAAAATATAATTTTATAAAGAAATTTGAAACCAATATATATTAACCAAGCTATAAATTATACTTACCAACTGTTTATTCTTTTTGGATGCATTATAACACACTTACAAAGTTACGCAAACAATCAAATTTTTGGGTTGCTCGGAGAGATATTTCGTTTTATATGATAATAAAAAATGTATAGTGAATAAATATTTTATTGAATTGTATATTATCAATACCTAAAAAATTTCTCTATTAAGTCAGATTTACATTCTTTATTTCGTATATTTACATAAATTACATTAAAAGACTTATATTAGAATCTAATTACTTATAATTGGCAATATCCAATTTTTTACTTGAGTAACCTAGTTAAAATATTTAATTTGAGATAACATAAATTGTAATTAATTTCGATAACATGACTGACTCTTTAAAAATAAATTACTTTATAACTTACTTCTCGATCATTAATGAACCACCTTAGAATAGGGGGTGTAGTCTCCTTTGCTGATGTGCAGTTTATATCTACAAGATCACCAACATCATACCGGCTGGCGGTCCCACTCACCCTAGGCCGCCTACGACTAGGAATGACATTTGGTTCTAAAAAATAAATATTTTATGAATTGAAATTTTTAATCACAAAAGGCATGAACTAAACTACCTTCATGAATTACCTAAGAAATGCGGAAAAAATTTTAGATTGTATTTCAAATCTTGGAATAAATTTAATTAATAAAATTAACAAAATTAATAAATACAACAAGATAAAAGTATTAACAAGACGAATGAAGAATAACATTGCATTATAAATTGCTTGAGCATTAATGAAAAATGCATACTAGTAACAAATTCCAAATTAAATTTAACAATAAATTTATTTATATCAAAATCTAAAAATATCAAAAATAGTCTTTAGTTTTGTAATTCAATTATAATGGGGGCAAAATTTCTTCTCTCAATTTTAAAAGAAATGCTTACAGAAATAAATAATATTTCGTAAATTTGATTACAAATTACTGAAAATTTGTATATTATGTTATAAAATAATTAAAAAATCTAAATTTTAATTTTTCCTTTGCATAATAGATTGTTTTAGTTTATTAGTTTTATTATCTTAATATTAATTCCGACTGTTAGTGTTTATTTTCTCCCATTCATGAAAATGTTGAGAAAGCTTTCAAACATTTCAGTATGTATAAAATATATTCGCATGCATCTTGTACAATGTTTGTCAGGTTTCTTATTTTATGTCTAGAAAGAGCAATTGATATTAAAGATAAAATCCTCAAGTCCTTTCCTCACCATTTTGTGGTCCCGGTCCGGATAATCGTTCCCCAATGACCAATTCATGCGCCGATCGTGCATACGTCAAGAATACTTCAGCCAAACATTGCAAACGAAGTCCTCCTTTTCTTATATATTTTCCTGACATCGGGAAAAAAAGTCGTAATTCAATCCATTGCAATCCTTCTTTTGTTTTCCGAGGTGGCAAGTGAGTCACTTGATGGGCTTGGGCCTGGAAAAATCGTAGATTACTCAAATACGTTCTACTTTAACTGTTTCCTGACAAACAATTATTCGGAAAAATGTACATTGCCTTCAAAAATGAAGGATGCAATACATTATTTATTTCTTCATAAACATTATTTAATCATTTAAATATACATTCTTGATATGTAGAACTCAAGCCATTACAAATAAAAATGGATAAGTTCTTTAATAAAAATGGATTTGTTCATTAATGAAAATGGATAAGCTCATTAACAAAAATGGATAAGTTTAGATAAAATCCATTGAGTAAATAATTAATCTCTCATAAAATCAAATAATTATTATTCTTTTTTCACACAATGTCCATTAAGATATTGATAATAATTTTTCGCCTTAACCTTATATATATATATATATATATATATATATATATATATATATATATATTACTTATTATATATATATATTAATTATATATATATTATATATATATATATATAACTGCATTTTTGTATGAATATTTATTATACAAATAATTTTTATATTATACACAAATTATGATATATTGATCATGAGCACACTAGATTTATTACATCTTGAATGTGATTTATTATATATTGCAACATCAATTCACTCTTTTTGTAATACAAGAGAGGAAATTAGATAGTAATATTTTCTAACCTAGACTATATTATATGAATATCTAAAATCTATCCAGTCATGAAATATTACGTTTTAACGCTTTTTTTTTATGTTTCTATCACATGCTCGTGCTTAACTTAAAGAATATGATCTGAAGCACATTCTGTGAAGTCACTTGAGTCACATCATTGAAAAGCAACATAAAACACCTACCTATGTAAACATTTTTCTTATTCTTTTCCGTACTATTTTTCTTCCTTTTTTTAAAAGACAAATTGCTTATAAATTTATGGAAACTTACCCCTCATTTTATGGAATACGTCGATTTATTAATCATGCAAGTTATTCATTTTCAAAGAACTGAATTAATAAGTATTCGAATATGTACTTACCCATTCATTACGGTTCATTCCATATTTCAACGCATAAGGTTTTAGGGATTTTTTGAGTATCTTTCTTTATTTAGTTAGAATTTTGCATTTCGTTTGTTAAAGATAATAAAATATGTTAAAGTTAACAAATGAGGTGGATTTTTTTAAACGAAAATTCTAATTACGTTAAATACAAAAGGTTTAGTGCAACAGTGAGCTAAAACTTGTATAGTTAGAAGAAATACTATTTAGCATTATAATAAGTACTTTCCAATTATATAAACTTAATTAAAATAGAAGCAGAGAAAGATAGAGAAGAGAATAAATTAAAAAAAAATATTTTTATGTATTAACTAGAGTAGCTGCTTGTCTAAGAACAATTTATATTTGTTATTAATGTATCTACACACTATATAAGGAGTATTAATTTCAAAACCATACTTACGCTTCAAAAAGTAATACCAAATGCAAAAATAATTAATTTTTTAAGGCCTCATTTAGGTACGTTAAAACATTAAATTGTTCACAACGAATAAAATCATGGTAATTTTCAAGTAAAACATTTTTTTTACTTTTGATATCGGTAAATGCTAACCATTATCTTTTTACCCATTACATATCACTATTCTTATTTGAAAATTACTTAAGTTGATTTAAATTCTTATCACTCTAAAATTCAGTTTGAATCTAATTTTACATTAAATTTTATCTGAGTTAGAGAATTTTATAAATGAGTTGGGGAATATATAATTATTTGAGTTGGGAATTTTATTTGAGTTGAAGCTTTTTAATGGTTAATTAACATTTACTGATAATAATAAAAAATAATTAATTAATTATTTAAATTTAGGTGATGCTCATTGCATTGAAATTTAAATAATAATAAATGAAATTTTAAATCAATGTGTCATTCTTTCAATAAAAATAAATTACTTAAAATTATATAAAATTATTTTCAATAAGTTTCTGTTTGCATGTTTAGGTACACATAAAAAATAAGGTTTCATCTAAAATGTATGTAATAATCTCTTATTACTATACAAAGTTTATTACTTTCAAATAAAAAAAATTAGACTGAAAAAATCAATAAAATCAACGTGATCAGTCAAAAAATAAGTAAATAAAATGTTTACTTAAATTGAATTTTAAGTAACAATTGAAATTCTATTTATTTACATTTGCAGTAGCAAATACTTAAATTGATATCCTGTCGTAAATCAAAATTAAGCATTGAAATATAAATTAAAAATTATGAATTCACTAATATCATACATGTTATCAAAGAAAATATAATTACATTACATAAATAATCATCTTCAAAGTTTTACAATTGTAATCATAAATAATACAAATTTGAAAAATGTGATACAAAGATTGTAAAAAATTGCTTAAAAACATTCATATAAAATATTGTATTCAGTACAAAAGATATCTGAATAATTTCAAGATATATATATACACATTTATGATACATTAAAAAGATAAACTTACCACTTCTCCATTGATATACCAATGTACTTTAGCTGCTGGTTTTGACGGTCCAAAGGAACAGGTTATATTTACCTCGTCTTTAATTTGATATCTTGGCTGTAATCCAATAATATCAGGCCCGTGTGACGGTAAAGCTGTAATATGATACACTACCTTTTAGACTTCTAAATCATTTTAATGTACTTTTCATAAATTTTAGTAACATTAAACATTTTGAACGAAAACTATTCGTATTAATTGAAAAACAATACAAATGATATAGTTTAAAATATTCAATTAATAAAAACTTTATTTTAAGTTTTGACGTTAATTGGTTGGAATATTAAGCTGTGATAAGTTTTGTTTCACAAGACAACTTATCATGATTCTTGTGAATCAAGATCTTGAAATAAAACTTATAAACACATTCTTACACATAATTTGGAAAAGTAACACATAATCAATTATGTGTTACTAAAACCCATAACATGTTCATAATTCAGAAAAAACACCAATATACAATTTCAATATAACACATTTTATAATTTCATATTACATAACACAAAACTATTGGAAACCGTTATTATATTTGAATGCAAATATTAACTATTGGGAAACATATAATTTCAATGAAAATTTGGGTAAATATAACAGTCGATAACTAGGGATATTTATCCAATAAAAGTAATGTATTCAAAGCCGAGCACACACTTATTACTTTTAATAAATTTGAATAGTTTAATAGTAATCTCTTTAGGTATTAATGCACCATTTTAAACGTCAATAAAAATTTTCTGTAAAAGTCCGCTTTTATTTTTACCCATTCATTCATCAAGGATTTTTTTATAATCAAGATCTTGATATAGTTTAGCATAATTCTACAGTTGATGACATCGAATAGTCAACTGTTTATGCTAGAAGTCATAGTGACTAGTGCATTAATACTAGAATAACATGGATTTCTGTAAGGAATTCTGATAAAAAGATCTTCTTGGCGTTTTCTTACGTTTTACAATCAAGTTTTAATTATATACAATTAGATGTAAATGCTTATAATAATGTTATCGTAATATTTTAAGCATTTACATTTAGCATGCCAAACAAAACATCATAACAATGCAGCATACACTTATTCTTAATCATTCTTTATAAATCATAACCTTAAAAAATTCTTTTTTTTATATGAAAATAACGAATTATGATACTTTGATACAAAAAAGTTTATGTAATTATTTATGTCAAAATTACACAAACATTTGCGTTAGACTTTAAACACAAATTAAATAGAGATGCAATTGCTTAACAGAAATTATGAAATCTAATCTCTTCTAGATCGAAAAGTGGCTCTAAATATTTTATAGATATATTTAAACTATTGGTAACTTGTCTTTTTTACGTTGTGTAATTTATTTATTTTATTTTTTTATCTAACTTAATTGCTCAATTTTCTTCTTCAAATTCAAATTGAATTCATAAAAATCTAAGATGACCTAATTTTTATAAAATCATTTTTGAAAGATTAATTTTAGTGATAAATCATGAACTATAAATCATTCATTTAAAATGAATATTTCAAGAAAAAGTTATGTGTCATTAAATGAAATTGTTTTTCTTTAACGATGAATTTATAAGATTTTTATAACTTGAGTCACAAAAATTTTTTGACATTTTTTTTGTGTATTTCACATTGTAAATTCGTTTTTTTAAATTTTCAAAGCATAAAATTTAACTCACTGGCATATGTGTGTTTTGAATAATTATTCACTCATATTCGTGATTAAGAATAAGTGAATAGTTAAAAAAATAAAAGCTAATTTTATTACCCTCTAGATTAAGATTTTGATAATTTTTTGGTTGATGTCAAAATATATGAAATAAGCGCATATATCAATGTGTTCACAAATTTTTAAAAAAATTTTAGAAAATGCAAAACTCAAAACAAATCACTAGAATTTTTTTAAACAAAATACAACATCAAAAACTTTTAAGATTAAAAAAATATTTCAAATACTTGAGCTGCAATTTCAGGTTTCAGAAATATCCAATAAATTTAAGAGTGTTTATATGCTGGGAATCAGTTAAGGTTTGCAAATATATATTAACGTAGAAAATTGCTCATTTGAATAAATTCACATTTATAAACTAGATTTTTTTTACGGGAAGTATCTTTATTATAAAAATATGATAAATGTTTTATTTCGTATTTCTTTTATTATTCGTTTTATTTTATACCCATTTCGACAAAATCGATGTTCACTGATCGTAGTAGATTACATCATTTTTTTTTCCAAGAAATGCAGGTTTTATTTTATGAGAAAAAAAACAATGATTTTCCTTTAAATTTTTTTAAAATGACAAAAAATAAAATGAAATAAATTATATAATTACGGTGAGTAGAAGTCTTAATCTAAATATATAATTTATATATATTTAGATTGTGTCATGGATTATTTCTCAGATCGTCGTTCATGAGTTCAAATATAACTACCTTGTATTTGTGAAAAACAAGGTAGTGAAAGGGGCTATTTAGCATAATTTGAGTGTCATTAAAATGAGAATCAAATGATTCTATTCATTTGTTTTTCATATATTCATTCATTTTCTATACACTTATTTCATTTTCTGTTAGAACACATAGTATTATTTACTCTGAAATACAAAATAATATTACTTAATCCAGCGGTTTTGAGAAAAGAATTCATTTCAAAAGATGTATTTAAAGATGTATTATTGCTTTTTTTATTTTGTCTCTATTACTCATAAGAATTATATTTTAACTTGAAATAATTCTGACTTGTTTTGGTTTATACTTCTGAATATTTTCACACCGTTATTAGTACAAAAATAAGATCTTGTGAGGGAGTTTTTCATTTCATGATCTGTAGATTATAGTTCCAAAAAGGAGCTTTATATATATAATCTACTTTAATCCTCTTATATCAAAAAAACTTTCTTATTCATCTCGTTTAAAAATATTTTATTGTTTAACATGTTTATCATTTATCCAAATACTACGCAAATACTTTTTTAGCCAATTTCATACCTTAGATCTCCATGTAAGCAAAAATCGTAAATGTCTGACGAAATATTTACATAAGATTTTTTAATTCTCTCCTTTCATTTAAATGCATAATGAAAAATCAGAATTAATTTTTAAATTTTTCAATTGAAAACGTAAATTATGGTACATTTGTGTGTTTTGATCAATCTACAATAAAACATTGAAGAAGTCTCTTGAATAAATTGCAAATTATAATTGCTCATTTTTAAATTTTACTATTGATATTTAGAAAATCATTTGTGATAAGTATGGTTTTATCGTGTAATAAAAGGTACAAATGAGAATTTTTCTAAAGAAAATAATTATCAAATTTTCAATGAGTTCTTGCATTTAGTTCTTCATAATTTCTTTAACAGGGACTTTTTTTATTAAATATCAAAAATGTATACAGATTTTTAAATAAAACTTAACAATACATCATTAACATGCAACGATGTTTTTTTTTTTTTTTTTTTTTTTTTTTTTTTTTTTTTTTTTTTTTTTTAATTTTTCATTTCTGTACAGTTTCAATATTTTTTTCTATAGTACAGTATTAATGTGCAATTTGCCAATTGTTTTAAAAAATTTTTCCACCAGATAATTTTTCATTCCAAATAGTAAACGTAAAAAAAAATAAATTAAAAAAAAAATTCACGATTATATTAAAAATAAATTCCTCCGTATAAAGGATTAGAACTTTGGATTCGATAAGATTATATTAATTTGATAGTTGAGCTTTAACATGCTTGAAATTTAATAATTAAGAAAATAATTAAATAAAACTAAGTCAACCTTTATTGTTTGAAAAATAAATTTTTTAAAATATGATGATCACTGCATTTAATACTATCATTTTTCAAACAGAGAAAAGCTATACTGATAAATTTCTAAAATAAATAAAAAAACTAGTAATGAGAGTGTAAATGTTACCTCATCCCATTAAGAAAATGTGCTATCAAATCCAACTCAAGAAATATGCTAATAAAAAGTCAAGTGCACTAAGAAACATTTATATGTTAAAGAACTTCAATGTGATTTAAAACAAAATTAAAACCAAAGCTGTTGTTTTTATACTTTCTTTAGTTTGCATTTTCTCTCTTACTTCCGGTTCTATGCAGGATACTAGATTGAAGATACACGAGATAAAAGATAAGCAAGTATTTAGTATATGTGATAAAAAAAATTTAAAAAATGAGTGATTTTCAAATATTAATTCTGTGTGTAAATAATCACTCTTTCTTTTCTTCCTTACAATGCAAAACCTTTTCATTTCTCTTTCAGATTTCTAATATATATTCAATTTTGCGCGTAATTAAAACTGGTATTCGTAGCCTTTCATTTGCTTCTTTTAGTTTTTAGGAAGCTTATAACCTTTGAAGACTTTCGAACAAGTTTTGGAGAAAAGAGATGTGTAATTGTTTTTCTTTAAAATATAAAATTGAAATGATTTAAAGTAAAACCTAAGTCAATTGAGAGGCATACAGTTTTGATATCGGAAGCTATATAATCACTTAAAAATAATTATCATAAAGTCATGAGTAATGAATGGAATGAACTATGAATATAAAATCATATCTTTGGATTTCCGAAAAATGTAGGGAGTTGATTAAGGCAAAACTTGTCGCTGTATTTTAAAGTCACTACGATATTTTCCTGAAACGTACAAGAAAAAGTGAACACAACATTAATGTTTCATTGAATATTTTACGTGACAATCATAAAAATGAATTATATATTATTTGGCATTATCAGCTGGTATAGGTTCAAATTAATTCTTTTAATACCTTTAAAATCTCTGAAAGAAATCAAATTACAAAAAATTAACTAAGTTAACTAACACTGTTGAAAAGAGAATTAGAAAGGTAAAAATTAAGGAGAAAAATCTAGGTCTAAATCAATGAGAAAATGTCTTTATTTTTTATATTTGGATTTACATTCATTCTTGTTAGTAGACACTAGGCTTATTCGATTCCTCAAGCAGAAAAAAAATTAAGGGAAAAAAAGACAATCGGGATACCAAAAAAATCAAGTTGTAAGTGTTGTTCCTTAATTTGTGATTACTCAAGTGTGGAATCATTTAGCTCATAAATACAATGTGCTATCAATGTAAACTCCAGAAATATGCAGACAGAACACCAAGTGCACGCAGAAAAATTTGTTTGTCAAAGAATTTCAACGAGATTAAAATGAAATTCAATGAGATTTGAAGAATTATAGTAAACAAGGAAAAATCAAGAAGATAACAAAAATAGATTGTTAAATAGTAAAAATTTGTTAACCAGTCAAATAATTGGGTTTTTTCACCTAATCTCTCAAAACCGTACTAACGATAAGAACTAAACTGAAGAAGCATAAGTTCTTTCCCTATTCCATAGGTGGAATCTGGAATAATAGATTTAGAAAATAAGTGTAATTCCTAAGCGTAACCCAATTTAGGCATAAGTCAAATTCATTCAAATAATAAACAAATTGTTATTTGGATATATATAACATGAAATATTTACATTTCATGTAAACTTTCCAAATAGGTATTTTTTTTTTTTTGATTTGCATTAACTTTTATCGCATTGTTTAATTCAGAAGAAATTAAAATAACTTAAAAAATTTTAATAAAATATCTCAAATTTAATAATCTAATACATGGATGTGTAAAAATAAATCTAAAATAAAAACCTCAAAACGAAGTATTGAGTAACATTACCATGCGAGATTTGAAGGCTAAAATAAATTAATTTTTTTGAAATACTTTCGGTTATTTACACTTATTTGTAACATATTTTTTTAATATTTTATGAAAACTAATACATACCCATTTTTAACTATATTAGTGAAACGAAGAATAGAACATTTTTATGCACATAAATAATACGATTACAGATTTTTATAGGGAATAAATGTTAAAAATATCAGTATATGATTGTATTAAGGTTTCATAAAGCAATATGAGATTGTATTTAGTTTAAGAGGTGTGTAATTATATTGAATTCACACCATAAACACTAATTTATGGCGTGAATTAATTTTAAATATAATTTTGGCATTGAAATTAGGAGAAGAAACATTTATTGTTCTATTATATATTTGACTTTATCTAATTGTACTAGAATGTGATTATATAAACAATTTTCTTATGCATAGAAAATGAAATAAAATTTTTAAATGCAATGTATTACATGCATTTGAATATACTCTATTAATGGATATTATTTTAACGAAAATTCATACTTTTACTGTAAATTCGAAAGTTGAATTATTTCTGATAACATTCACTTTTGAGAACTTTTTAAACTAATTTATCTAGATAAATTTATTGTTATGAGATTCCAACAATACTTAGTTTAACAATGGTGCAACAATAAATATCAAATTAGATATATGTAACACCTTCTAAGCGAACTAAAATAAGATTGTAATAATTTACTTTACTGAGACCATGCTATTAACCGTGATTCTATAAACTTTATACAATTAAATAGAAATATCTAATACAATCGAAGCAAACGTAAGCAACCGGATATTATTCAAAAGTAAAAGAGTTAAGCTAGCTGTCAACTCAGTCACTTGAGAGAAACATGGCAACTGGGAATGGTTAAAAACAAACAAGTTGACCCTCCTTTTCTTCCTCCCCTAAGTCAGAAAGGAGGAAGTATCTCTCATTGTTTGATAGAAAAATTTCCACAACGAATGTGTGCATATCTTAGTAGCCACAAGACCATTCTTTTTTCGTCTTTAAAGTGATAGAGCGAATAAAAAATGCACCATTTCAGAAAATATTGCCTGACGGCCCTCACGCAATATTTGAGTTACACTTAATGATTGTATTGACTACAGAAGACGAATCGATCTCATTGTTTGCTGAGAATAAACTTTTTTTTTGCCGTCGCAAACGTTTCCATTCCAATTGCGAGATCTAATTTAACTAGATTTCTAAATATTCTCCATAGACATTCGTAACGTGTTTCTGCTGCGTGCATAATTTAATTTTTGAAGCCGACATGGATTTGGGGAATTCTAGTCTAACTTATCATGAATTTCTTAAAAAAAAATTTTTTTTTTATAGTTTTATACTCGATGTTTTTTAAATGTTAAGATTAGCTTCAGAAACTTTTTTCCATTTCTATTATTAGCGTCGTATTTTTTTGTACCATGCTTCAGTTTTAACTTCATATTGCTTTATACTTTATGTTTTTTTTTTTATAAAATGGGAAATTATTTTTCATCAATGATATTAGATTTATAAAATTTTATTTTATATACCCGAGAAAATTATTCAAGTAAAGTCTTGCTCGGAAATGCCATCAAATGATTATATTATTAAAGAAGAACGCTGTATACAGTGTTGGAACTGAGATTTTAATTCAAAACTCAATTCAAATATTTTTTAATTGCACTTAGTTATAAAATAATTGATGAAACTAAAAGTTAAACTAAGTTTTAGGAAATATTTTATTGGTTGATTGTGGATTATTTAATTGTAAATTTGTATATATAAATTAGTTTTTTTTCTTTATTATTTTTTTTAATTGTATCTTCACTTAAATTTCAAGAAGGTTATACAAAGTTCTTGATTATCAACTTAAAGTGACTACAGAACAAAGAATTTTAACGATACATTTAAATTTTTGAGTATCGTAAAACTGTCATTCTCCTACAATAATAAAATGTTATAAAATAAAATATTAATTTTATAACATTTTATTATATTATTAATAACGGATCAAATTAAAAGTTAAACTAAGTTTTAGGAAATATTTTATTGGTTGATTGTGTGTTTATTTAATTGTAAATAAATTAGCTTTATTTCTTTTATTTTAAATTGTTTCTTCACCTAAATTTCAAGAAGGTTATACAAAGTTCTTGATCATCAACGTTAGGTAATTACATAATAAAGAGTTTTAACCATCCATTTAAAATTTTGTGTGACATAAGACTGCATTTCTTCTACAATAGTAAAACAAAAATAATATTGTTATTCTAGTTAGGCATTCATTTATTAATATAAAAGCAAGAATTACTTTTTTTTGGGAAA
The DNA here is from genome assembly GCA_026290005.1 of Latrodectus geometricus. Lineage (NCBI taxonomy): Eukaryota > Metazoa > Arthropoda > Arachnida > Araneae > Theridiidae > Latrodectus > Latrodectus geometricus. The sequence goes on from JAPDSC010070213.1 coordinate 321,360, forward strand.
TACTCCATTTAGGGTTTTTAAAAGTGGAATACAAATAAATAATTTTAATACTGTATGAAACATGAGAGCAGAATATTAAATAGTAAAAATTGTATTGTTTGATAGCAAATGGAAATTGAAGTAAAAGACAATCGTTTGATATTCGCATTTTATCTGATATCTAGATTTGGATGACCTTTAACGTTTGGATGAATACAGCTAAAATTTGTTGAAAAATAAATGAAACACATATGCACAGAATCTAGCAAAATCTTATAGTACTATGGTTCACAGCAATTAGATAAAATATAATGAAAATATTTTAATAGCGGTCAAAATTCTGCATTATAATAGCAATATAAGATGTATTTAAAAATAAAAATTTAGTGAAAGGGTTGGAAATGAACTAAGCAAAGCTGAGAGTGCGATATGGCGATATGATTTTATTTGATCAACCTATTTGGATGGAAACTGTTAAAGTAAAGACAGGATAAAGGTAGTTCCTGGGTATAGGTTGAAGAGTTTAAAGGTTTATATTAATTGTGGCAATAGTGTATATATTGCACCAACTGCGAAGAAGGAAATATTAAAGAAAAAATATTGGATTGTAGCTATGACAATGGACTGCTAAGACTGACTCATGATAGTATGTTTGGAGAGAAGGCTGCTATGAAGAAGATGAGGTTTTGAAGCTTTGGGCATATTAAGAAAGGATGACATTCTCTTTGCAATGGAGGAAGACTATGAGAGTAGTTCAAGATATAGCTAATGTTTTCCATTGTTAATTTATGGTCATTTCCGGAATTAGTTTCCTTTTAAATTTAGAAAAAAATGTTTTTAACTGAGAAGTAAAAATCAAATTGTATTTTTAGTTAGGTTATTAAAATCAAATAAAATATCTGAAATCCAAAGTTAAATATTCTGATGTTTTAAAGAAGTTGGGCGGAAATTAAATTTGAAAATTTTCATTAAGCTAAAAAAATAGTTCACATATTTTTATATTAAGCAGGAGTCTAGCAATGTATTAAATGATTAAGATATCAGATAAAATGTTTAAAATTTACATTTTAGACATTTGGTAATTTTAGAAAATATTTTTGATGAAGAGAGAAGCAAATTTGGGAAGTTGTCATTAAATTAAGAAATAATATATATATATATATATATATATATATATATATATATATATATACAGAGAGAGAGAGAGAATTCATTTATATCTAATAGATTTAGGATTTTATAAGACAATGTCATTTGAAAATATGTTAAAATAATTCAAAATTAATACGTTCAGACAGTTAGCTTAAAGTATATTTGAAAATGTTAATCTAGACAACATAACATGATAAACTTTAGAGAAAATTTGAAACGATTTAATTTAAATTGCTTTATAAACGTTAGTAAAGATATTTATGGTTTCTGGAAAAGCTGAAAATGCTTGCCATAAGAAGTAAAATATTTCGTATCTATCAAATTGTTAGGAAATGAGCATATACAATTTACTTCTTTAAAATTAAAACTTTACTTTAAAATAATGAGTGCTTACTAATTTTAGCCAATACCAAACGAATGAGGAGTAGGTCTAGACTTTTGAAACTAATGATACTGACTAAATGTAGATTTTAAGAGATGCTGAAAATTTTGCAAGTTTAAGTTTACATTTTATCACAGAAATAAAATTAAAATCTTTATAAGTTAAAATTAATAAGATTGGTAGAAATTTGAAAAAATATTGAGACCTAGGTTAATAGTAATAAAATTTTTCTAACTAAAAGCCGTAGAGAAATAATTAAATCAGGACTTTAATATTTAGAATGTTAAGGAATCAAGAAAAAGGAAGTAAATGAAGAACGGATATTATTAAACTTAGAAGAATCTAAAATGAAATCCTTAATCTGTTTGTCCTCAATATCTTTGTGTAAGTTTGAGCTAAGCACTCATATTAAGGTGCTTAATTTCGGCTAACTTAAAACAGATTAAGTTTCATTTTAAAATTCTGATTATAGTGTATATTATTTAATTGAACTGATTTTAAAGTTGATTTGAAGTCTTTGTAAATTTTTCCATGCCAGGATGCACATCACTTTGGTAATCCGCTTATTTCAAAAATGGTTGCATGTAGTTCTTTCGTCCCATTAAAATAATCCTCTATGGAGCTGAAGAAAAATGTATATGACATGGGATACGTATTTCTTTCTGCATTTCCACGGTGCAATGTTTCATTGTTTTTTTCTCAAAAAGGGTGTAATAATCCTCCAGATAAATTTGACACGCCTCTCATTTTATTGAGTCAAATTTCTCATGTAAAGAAGATATGCCTCCTAGATAAAACAGAAAGCACCACGTGACTGCCGATAAGCCTTAGGCCTCATTGCTTAAGGATGCACAGTTGATCACAGATTTTCCTAAAAGTGCAGCTATGGTACTTTTCTGTCTTACTACAGGCCATGATTATTTGATCTCACATTTGTATTGGCCTGAATTTAGTGATTCTCTCTTATGTCTTCTGCATGAACATCACATTTTGATGTTACTCATCTGGATTCGATCTCTGCACTTACTTTTAAACTGTAAAGTTCAGGAACATTTGAAAATTAGAGAGTTAATGGCGCCACTGCCAATCTTCTACGCATTTGTAAAAAAATAAATATTTTGTTGTTATGTTTAACAATATTTATTAGTTTTTCTCAATTTTTGTATTTTTTTCCTATTGCAGCGAATGCCCTTTCAATTTTTAAATACTGTCTCAATCAGAAATGCATTTAAATATGGAATAAATGAATGTTAATATCAACATAATTTCTTAACTAAAAATAATTTTCAAGCGTTTCATATCAATTTGCTTGCATATCGTCTCTGCGTGAAATCTTCTTTGATGCTGCAGTGCTTAAAACAAACCTAAGTAAAAGTAAACATCATTAACTTTCCGAATCATAACTTTCCATCTAAATCTAGTAACACGTTTTGCACTGGCAGCCACCACCTGCGGAAAAGGGTGGAGTAAAAGCTTGACCAAAGACACAACACATCACAATTCGATTTGTTTATTAGAAAATACAGCGCACATATATGACGCATATATAAAAAGTAAAATATTTTTAAAATACGAATACTTGCTAATAATAATCATGAGCAAAGTAATAAGGGATTGAAGATTTTTTACGAAATAGTATTGATCAAATGAGAATTTTTATGAGCATAAAAATGTTAACAATTCTGCAAGATCACATTTGCTGTTGAAAAATGTTAAATAAATGAAACTAAGTTCCATATAAATTAAAGAGGATCAGATAAAGAACATTTATAAGAATATTAAATTCTTTATTAGAAAAAAAAGTTCTGATTAAAAGCTCGATGGAAACAATTCCGTCAGGTCTCTAATGATCAAAATGTTATTGTTTTGTGAAAAAAGGAAATATGCAAAGAAAGAATATTACAAAATACTTTGAATAATTGTATATAAAGAATACAATGTAAAATATATTAAGAACGAAGTTAGAGGAAAAAATTAGTGAATGCAAACTTATTTAAAATTTAATATGAATTTATTTGTATAAAAAAAAAATAAAACTGCTAAAACATTTCACTCAGAATAAAACGATTGTTTACAAAGCTCAAATAAAAATATTAAAAATTAAAATGGAAGTTTTAGTTTATAAAGGAACTCTAAAATAATCATAACTTGTATTAAGGCAATATTTAAAAATGTAACTAAATAGTCATCAAAACAAGACAGTCAAATAAAAAACTTGTACACAATAAAAATTATTTTTGTCATTTCCAGCAAAAATTATATGTTAGTTTTTTTAATCGTTAATGTATTAAGCATATTTATTAAATTTAATGAATAAACCAAAAGATACAGAATATTTTTGCTCTATCAAGAAATATTTGTGAAAGTCCTTTAACATAAATTTTGCTTCAATGTGACGTACGTATGTTATGAGAATTTGTGGCATTTTTTAGAAATAGAAGAAACATCTGAGTTTACTAAGATCCTGAGAGTTTAACATTACCAATATAAGTTCCGTATAAAAATTTTTAAAGCCAGTTGGTCTAATTTTTTGTGACTAAAAGCCACGAAAAACTAGAAGATTTCAATCAGATGAGACTTAAACACTAATGTACAGAGTCACATCTGCGTTTTTTTTTTTTTTTTTTTTTTTGCAGTGAAGTTTAGATAATGTTTCCTACTTTCTCGAAGAACGAGAAAGTAGTTAAAGTTCCTAGAGGTCAAACAGAAAACATTTCAATTTCAAAATGTATTATAATCTTTAAAATTTAAGATATTGGTTTGATATTTCAATTGGAAATATATGAACTAAAGAAAACTCTTTGTTATTTATAAATTAATAGAGAAATCAGAAAATAAACTGTTGCTCTGAATTGAAAATCATGATTGCGGGTGATTATGGTATTTGATTTCACACACTTGAGCATTATTTTCATAGACATTATATGGTTAAAAAAAAAACAATTATTAAGAACATATTACATTTTTAGTTTAAATCATCATCATTTGTTCGTATGAAGCTAGTAAATATGAACCAAAAAGCAAATGCTCGAAAACAGACACGGCAAATTCGCAGTTCCACATAAGCTGTAACGAGCACTTTTTACGCTACTTTTGCTACGTTACTTTTTACTAAGTAACGAATATTTTATTAACCGTAATGAGTACTTTTACTCTACGTCTAATGAATTAATAAATGCGGAAAAAAATAAAAAAATAATATATATTAAACATGCTATGAGTTATTTTAATAATTTTTCAATAGATATCAAAATATCTTTAAAAGTTAACAACTTATTTTGTACTGGTGTCAAGACTGTTAAAATCTAAAATGTTCAAATTTTAAAGTTTCCCTATACTTTCAAAGAAATATTTGAGCTCCTTCAACTTATTATACATAGGTAATATCTCTGACAAAGATATAGTTCAATCCCAATAATTCACATGCATTAGTGTTATTAACAATTAAGTTATTTCTTTTTTTCCAACATTATTTGGTAACAATGAAATTAAGCGAAAAAAATTATGTAACTTATGGCTGCTGAAAAAATGAGACAGGGATACTTCTTAAGTATTTTATCGCTTTTAAAATACCTAACAGATTACTTTATCATTAAAAGAACAATATATGCATATAAGTATTGCTATTCTTAGATCTCAGCATTTGGAATATATAACGGAATTATGATATATGGGAATAATATAAAGAGTTGTAATATAATACTAATATAGTATATGGATTTTTCCCTGTATATTATGTGTTATGTCTAGTTAATGAGATATATTATATTTTACGAAACACAAAGAAGTTTATTTTAAAAAGTTATGCTAAGTTGAGTTACTCTTTTCTACAAAAATGAATACTGTTCTAACAAGATATTAAAAAATGTTTTTAATATTAATGTAAATAAAGTTTCTTAAATACACCATGTTGTATGCGTATAGTCAACCTGAAAAACGGTTTGATTCTATAGATAAAATAAATTAAATTAAATATTAAGTAAATAATTTTAAAAATGTAAAAGAAAGAACTCCTTTTATAAAATATAAAATAATCGTGCATTAACATAGCTCAAAGCCTTATTCCATTTTTAGTCACTCTCCCACAAAATAGAACGATTAAAAGTCTATCAATTTGTTCCAAAACTAAATTTATTTAGATTTTACTTTTTTTTTAAATTTAAGTTAAATTTCTAAAAATAGTATAAATTTCTACATTCATTAACTCAATGTTTAATTTATTTATATTATTTAAAATGTGAAACGAAGTTTATTTCTCGAACAAAATTACTCGATAGAATTATCATGAAAGAATGACGTAACTGTCTTTCAAAATGAAAAAAAAAATTACAAAAATATTAAGTATCATTAGGAGGCGGAAATGCAAAATAAGGGAGTTGATATCTCACCTAGAGCTGTGAAAAAAAATTAGAGTTAATTCCTGAGCCTAGTGGTTTTTTCATTAGCACCGAATCCAATGTTGCGTTATGTTTTCTCACATGGTACTGTACAGTTTTGACAAGATACAACCATCCTTCATTCCTCTCTGAATAAGTAATTGCAGTCAGCTCACTAATAATGGCTCGAAAGAACTGTAAATCACTCGCTCTTTTCTATATTTATGAATTATAGCCTATAATCGGGAAACGTGACAACAATGGTAAATACACCAACACCTGCAAAATCTAAACTGTTAGCTTCTCCTGTAATAGGTATGGGCGGAACTTCAAAAATACTCAGGGATTAGGGGGGGGCTGGATAGGTCCTGCTTTTTCCTTCCCCTGAATGCTCTGCAGAGTGATGAGCAGTCAGAAAATTTGGATTTAACACGGGAACTAGTTTGAGGAAGAAGGAATGAAGAACGGAACGCACTAATAATTCAGTATTGCATTAAAACTTGATGAATCAATCAATTTCATTATTAATTGTCTCAACTCAGTTGATTGAACTTTTATGTATTTAGTTCACATTTGTTTATCAATGTTTAAACATAGAGAGTTCATAAAAAGACATTTGTTTAAATTAATTTTGGAATTTTATGTTCATTTTATAAAATTTGCATGTTTGAAAAAAATTGAAGGAGAACTGATTATTTGAGCTCAATTTTTAGCAGATTCAGAGTGAATTTAGTCTTTTTTATAAATATTTAATTTAGCTATTTTAAAATTTAGCTATTAATTTTCAAATTAATGAATTTTAATAGTTGTAACAGATATTTAAGACATTTTATTGATGAGTGTCTTAATATTATTTATTGGAAACAATAACCAATGACTTATTGTGTTGGAACAAAATGTGAGATAAATATACAAAATACATGAAATTAATTATTATAATTTATTACATAAAGTGTATTTATATTTTAATTTTTTCCACAAAACTGACGAAACTACCATATGAACATTTTATAAAAGCAGTTTAATCAATGTTTTAGCAAAGTTATTTTAATTTATCCACCAAATTAAATTAAAAAATTGTTATAATTGACAATGACCGAATTGACGTTAGTAATAATGAACTATCATTTGCAATAAAAATCCAAATTAAGGTTTCAAGCGAGATTTTAGGAATCATAACACAGTACTTTATAATACTTCAAAACAAAATTTTAAAAGAAATGCTGTCATAGTATACTATAATATGAAACATACTTTTTTTTAAAAAAAACAAACACTGATTTTATAAGTTAAATCAACTTAAATGATTGAAAAATACAATGAATATTATCAAAATGTTTTTATAAATGCTGCAAACGAATGCTATTAATTCAATTTCAACAAGAGACTCGTAATTTATTGCCTAAATAGTAAACAAATAAGTTACTTAAATATACATGTATAAAAAAGATGTATACTTACAGTAAATGCGCATTTCATCCTCTGATTTAGCTGTGCTAAATGAAGGAGCTTCACCAGACACTTCACACCCATAAAGACCTTCTGAATTTAAGTCTGTTGACGTCAAAAGCACATGGCTGCTGTTAGAGCGATCAAGCTGTAATAAAAAAATGGAAGAATATGATATATTCTTATTGAAAATTGTATATTATAATATACAATAAATATATATAGAAAATTATATATTTATTATGCATAATTTATTATACATTTAAAGTATTAGAAAAAATTATTTAAATAGTGTAAAGATTTGTCTGATTGTTTTTATTTATGCATAATTACTTGCTTTGTAGTGTTATTATAATTTAATTTTTGAAATTTTTGTCTAAACAATGCTCATTCTGTGAAAATAGCGTTTTCCAGAGCTTAGAATTAGATCTATGAAATCTAAGAACGCTCGGCGACATTTTTAAAGTTTCAAGTCAAAAAGATCACAAGAAAACGATTTACCATAGCCTCACTATAGGAATATTTTGGAACCATCCAGGGCCTTTACAAAGGAAGTATAAATATGGGCCACCACTAAGTAGTTAGTTGAAAATAAAGCAGGGTGTTATCAGCTCTGAAAATTCTTGTGCCTAGTTACAATAACTGAATAGCTACTTTTTTAGCATGTGCAAAAACTTCAAGCGGAAGTAATTGTTACTGAAATTGTTTCAGTTCTTATAGCTTATATTATAAATACATGACACATTAATGATTCTGTGTTCTTGAGGATTTGATTGTTTTTTTTCCTCAAAAATATAATAACTTGCAAATTATTATTGTTTAAATTCATTGATATAATCTGACTGACTAACAAAAATGTTATCAAAATGCATGCAAAACAAATTCAACAAAATT
>JAPDSC010070229.1:10618-22489 GCA_026290005.1 Latrodectus geometricus
TATATATATATATATATATATATATATATATATATATAATACTTCACTTACTGCTGCTATTCCTTACATTCTTATCTTTACCAGTAAATATATTTTTATTGAACACTACATGCTTTTCATAGCAAGAAGCTTAAAGAGCTTAAGTACGACATTTTGAAAAGCACAGGGACATATATAGCGTCCTAAATTCATTAAAACCACTCTAGAATATGACTCGTAATCTCTTGAAGAGTGTGTTGTATGGCACTTTTTTTTATGTTCACAGTTAATTCTCATCCTCGCCGCTGAAAGAAGAAAGTTATAACTCCGTGATTCACCCCACCCCTTCTAAAAGCAGAGCCCGCTTGCAATATACGTCAAATATTATGTTAGCGCAATCCGCAATTTTAAAACATAACAACCGCGAAAAACTTATGTGAATCGCGCGACCACCCCCTCAGGAGTGTTGCTATCGCATCAGACGCAGGGGGTCCCCGGGGACAATTTTCCCCTCCGCTACCCGGGCAGAGCTTATGAAATATACGCCCCGGCAAAAAGAATCTCATTCTACATATAAATCCGTGAGTCATACGCATTTCTGCTGAATATTTATTGACACCGCAGGGATGCCGTAGAGAGGACGGTTATTAGAGAACATCCGGGGTGTTGCTGATGTGGCCTGGTGCTTTTAGGCCTATGTGTGGCAGCACTGTTTTTACACTGGGTGCATAAGTTACGCATCATAAAACCTTGAGTGGTAGGAAAAAGCGTTAAATTGCGGGATCAAAAATTTTTATATTTGAAGATGTGGGAGAGGGGGGTAGTGGGAGGAGAGTTGTGGATGTTGTAAAGATGTACATATTTTCAAGTTTAGCGCTGTGAAGAATGGAGTTTGATTCATTTTCATTTTTAAATCAGGTTTATTGCGTCGTTGTAGTGGAATTTAGGCTATAAATTCATTTATGACTTATTAAATTTTACATTTCCGGATGTGACAGTTAAAAAGCCTTTGGCGGTTAAAAATAGATGTGCACTTCCGTGACGTAATTCCGGAAGTTTATATCTTAATGCCATATGCATGTCGGGATTTATTTGTGGGAGACGTTTCTCTTACTAGTGTAATAGGGCATGTAATTGAAGACAGTTTTTTATCATCAATGTGGAATTGATTAAAATTTATTTTCATTACTTTCTTTTTTAAAAGAAATAACATGAAATTGATTAAATAAAATATAAAATGTCTTATGACGCCACTAAATTTATCTTCAATCAAAAAATTGAAATCGAATATTATCTTTAAAACAATTTCGAAATTAATCACATAATATAAATCTCAATTTTATATAAAAAAAATAGTAATGGTATATTGATTGTTAAATTCAAATTATTTTGTTATTTTCATAAAGTATAAATAAATTTAAACTAAAAGTGAATTTAATAATTATAATGAAAATTACTGTTTCAAATTTCATGTAATGATTATCTTTTTACAAGTATTGTCATTTAATATATCTGAAAGAGAATTAAAAAAAATACTAACCTTACTACACTTAATATGTATGAATTATTATTAATACGAAAAAAGAAAATGCCTCTTCAAAAGAAAAGCAATTCATATTCAAATTATTTTAATGACGCTTTCTACTCTTTTTAATTGTATAAGGAATTTATAAAAGGGATTTTAATTTGCAAAATGTATTCAGAAATCTGATCTATTGTTAGAAAAAAATGTTAATGGCTTTCTGAAATAGTTGGAATAACCCGTTTTTAATTTGTAACGTTTAATACGCATTAAAATTCCCCAACCAATAATTACAAATTTTGAGGTCTCTTAGTTTAATTGTTTTATCTTTTGAAAGAAATAATTTGGGTTATGAATTTTTTTTATGAGTTTCATTACATAAAATGAAATATAGCTTTGGGTAATATAATTTTATATGACAGATTTTATAAAATAAAACTTTAATTGAAATAAAACTAAGTTTTAGTATATAATAAGTAAAAAACTATCATGTGAATAAATATAAATTAATCATAAAATATACATTCAAGATGCATATTTATATCCTTCCTATATATATATATATATATATATATAGGAAGGAATATATATATATATAGGAAGGATATATATATATATATAGGAAGGAATATAGATAGATAGATAGATATTAATAAAAAGTTTAATATTATAGGGAATCTACACGAAGTTTTATAAGGAATAATTAATTTTGCATTTCAGAGTCCATGTTATCTATCTATAGCAATCAGAACGATGTTGTAAAGAAGTTGTTGAAGACATACAAACAGTCCTTTTTACAGAGACAAGTGAAGATGAGGAATCATTGTTGGCAACCAATAAAACATAGCAATCATTTTTAGGTAAGTTACTGTTGTTTCTGATGACACTCGGCAACATCAAGCCCGCCCATCAGGACTAGGCGATTGAAGTCAGAGTGAAAGCTTCTTCCGTTTTTAAGTAGAGCACCGTCACATGAAGGTGGAAGTACGACTTTTGGCTCATAGATGGCAGCACCATCTGGATCTACCAATTTAGAGATTGAAACCAGTGAAGATCCAAAGCCTGGCTCCAACCACCCCAAGAGGTATTAATTTGTAATAGGAACATCTAGGACATTGCGACCCGACATATTTCATGTGTCTCAGTCGCCATTAGTGAACACGGTGGATCTTCGGCTAAGCCGGGATTCAAACTCACCACCTTTTGGTAACGAGAACGACATCCTAACCAACCAGGCCACCGCGACCGACTTTTAAATTTAATGAGATGCACGTGAATAAATGTAGTCTAAATAAAATCTATAGACGAAAGCAATAGGAGCTCATCGTGGCTTAGAGTAAGAACTGCTTTATGTCAAAGGTACATACTTTTTTCCAAATTCTGTTGAAGGATAAAAGTTGGGTGTTTCATTTCCGCTTGCTGCATATGAATCTGTCAAGTTTAGTATTCTTGAAGTTTTCTAAGTTTATTCTGTTGAGATTTGTGAGGAGGGCCTAAGAATTGTAATTTATCACAGTATTTTGTTTAAAAACATATAGAATAACTTGAAACATTTAAATTCTAAATAATGAAAATGATCAGTATGGCAATCAAAACTAGAAATCCGAAAGCCACATAATTAACGTGGCTTTTGAATACACTTTTTCTATGAAGTCACCTATATTAGCAATAGTTCTTCATATGTAAATAAAAGTACAATTTAGAAATCCATTTTAATAAATCTTGTATGGTATTTTTATTTTATACATAGTAAAATGAGAGAAAACTTAAAGGATTGTTTTATGATCATAGTATAGTGATACTTCCCAATGGTTTTCAATTGAAAAGATTACACTTCAAACTTATATAATTATGATAATTTTCTTGAAGATTATATTATATTTTTTGAACTGTTTAACAAATCTTTGCCTACCACAATCACCACATGGTACGCGTACTCCCAGTTGATCCACTATTATTTGCTGCATAGCCAAGAACAAAAATACGTATACATCTTGTAAGTATACAAGATGTGCACGTTATTGTTCATTGTTGAAATAGTAATCAGAATCAGGAAGTGAAAAGTAAACAAAAAATATTTTTAAACTGAAAAATGTGTCCATGTTTTTCTATTAAGTCAAATTTTTAACGTTGATAAATAGACCCCACATTTTATTTTCTAGTGATATTGAACTTAAAACATTCTGATAGTTTTGAAGAATAAATTATCAGTTAATAATTTTTGTCTCTTTGCAGATTTCTAATTGTTCAGACTAAAAATATACTGAAAAATATTTTTTAATTGCATTTTATGTGATTTCTTTCCCATGTTTCCCTAGTATTAGTTTAATACAACATATATTCGGATAATTCAGTAACCATTTGCTTCAAACAAAATTAAATCATTTATATATTTCTTATTTGATGAAAGATGAAAAAATTTTTCATTTTCACATTGGTTCAAACTATGTCAAACCAGTATTTTTGACAATACAGGAAATACAAAAAAAGAAAAAAAATGGAAATTATAAGGTGAAATTCATATTTTTAGGCATACATATTTTGATATAATTTAAAGTGTTTTCAAAATGTAAAAAAATCCATAAACATGATGGTAAAATGTTCATAACTGATTGTGTTTTGTTTGTAGAAATTTGATCGTTTATGCTGGAGGCATAGAAGTTCACCAAAAATAGTTTACGTAAAAATACCATATGCATAATTTTGTGAATAATTTCCAAAAGTTTTTTTTCTTTCCATCAAATTAAAAATGTATATATACATGATTTAAATTTCAATCATTATAAAGTATAAAAAGCAAACACTTATGATACCCCAGATGATTATTAATTCCTTTAAAATACAAATAAAAGTTAAAGTTTGTACACTTGATTTCTGTTTCGTGATTAACTAAATCTTTTGTTTGTGTTGGTGATTGTCAATCATTGCTACATAATCTTTATTTAATTAAGTACTATTGATAGTCTTAAATAAATGGAAACAACAATGAAGATAATATTAAAATAATATCAATTATAAAATTTCTAGCTAATATTTTAAACAAAATATTACCCTTTTTTACGCAGATGTAAGGTACTAACATTATGTTAATTCCCTTGTTTCATATCAAACAGCTAAAAGCAATTTTCTGAAACCCGTCGCCAAATGGAGTCGTTTTATTTGTTGGATTATCTTTCACACCTAGATTCACAGTGAAAATTTAATTCATAACATCATGGCTTACTATACTTCCTTTTATTGTTTTGTAGTAACCTTTCATTGCTCAACTTCGATTTGGCAATTTATTTTATTAGACAGCTCCTATATATTCTATAAGTACCTAAATATCTAAATACTCTAAAATTTGCTTATTGTTTTCAATAGATTTATGAAGATCAGCAAAATTGGTTGGCAGCTAATTTCTATAAGTGAAATGTTGTTGCTGTTGTCATGTACAAGTTAGTGAAGATTTTATAGAGCCAAATGCATTGGCAACAAGGACCGCCAATTCTTGAACCTAGAGGCTATAAAGGATGTCCTGTGGTGATTTTCCTAGTCGAAGAAGCGAGACAATAAAAGCTTGACAGACAAAGATTGGGGTCTGGGGTTAATTCAGTTTGAGGACAACTTTTGCAGAAAGAGTAAAATCTTGTGTTGTCATTTGGAGATATTTTTATGTCCCCAAAATTGCCGGTACGAAGTCTTGCTATATTAGGTGCAGGTTTACAGAGAAATTTAATTATGTGATGAAAGGCTTTCTAAAATTCTGATAAAAAAAGTCTGCGTTTGGCACCCGCGTTCGTATCTTCTGAAGTGATGGTAAGAGACTGATCCAAATCTTGAGCTTCCTTAGAAAGGATGTCAGCGCACTCATTTCCCTCAATAATCACGGGGGTATTGTTCCACTGGAGCATATATGGTTACAAATAATGTAAATTTGGCAACTCATGTTGAATATATATCATAGTTCATGTTGAAAATATATTTAATGTTACGTAGATTACATATTTTTAATTTTCATTTTGTTATTTAAATTATAATTGAGTTAATTAATTCTTGTGTGACATTTTATATTATAAATTTTAAATTGCTTGTGATATTTTATTAAATAAGCGAAACAAAGCTGAAATATATCTTTTTTTAAATATCACTAATTTCGAAAGAAATCTAAGCTAATGTGTCAAAGATATATTTTTCAAGTAGCACATTAATATTCAGCAACTGTTTAAAACCTTTCTTAGAAGGATTTTAAATTTATACGAAAATTTTTAATAAGTAACTAACTTAAAATACTTGAATTTTGATTATATTTAATACGTAAAACTTTGTGTAGTCCTTTTATACTCACAATCGCTTATTTGACTTTCTCTTTAACTATTTTGAATTTGGAAGTGTATTTTAATATGTGAAATGTACTTAAAAGTACTCTCTCTTGGAAGCAGAATATATGAATATATTAAGTGCACTTTATCTAAACTTAATTTTGATATCTAATATATTTTTATATCTGAAATTCATTTGAAAATTTGGGGAACTAGAGAAAATAACCTAAAATTAAATTTAGGTCATGCAAAAACTAGCATTCAAATTTTTATTGCAAGTTGACTTTGAGAGTGTAACATAAAATGTAAAGATATCCATATTGAAGTTTCTTATATTTAGGTAAAATGTAGTTTCTTTAGTTTAAAGTCATTCTAGAATATTAATTGTGTGTGTTTAATTTCTTAATCTCTCTTAAAATCTAAATTCTTTTAAAATCCAAAATGAATTGATGTATTAAATTTCAGAATAGAATTAAAGGAAAATCATATTTTATCCTAAAACTTGTTTCTGAAAGCTTAAAATTTAAATGTCTTATGTCATTTCTCTTAGCGCACATTAAAAGCAAAAATAAGTTTTAGTTTGAAGCTAGTTTTATAGTAGATAAAATTTTTGAATTAAAAACAAATATAATAACGTCGAATCTTGGAAAACTTCTCTTTAAAACTAAATATTCGCAATGCAGTTTGCTTCCGTTTTTATAATGAAGTAACGAACGAAATAAATGAACGTTTATATATACCTTTTTTTATATGAATATTTAATAAAATATTCATATAGAAAAAGGTGTATATAACATTAAGTAAAAATGAGTTTAAAAATTATTCATAGAATATGTCATAAATATTTACAATTACTTTTAATTGAGAAATTTCGGCTGATATTACATTTTTAAGATTATCAATATGTTCATCTTTCATGTATGTTTAAGAACCGTTTTCTTTAACTAAAGTTTCAGTGTTTTTTTTTTTTACATATTGCGTTCTCAGATTTCAACAGTTTTGCATTAATTTTTTCTCATTTAAATCCACTATTTAAGTACTTCTGTTTTCATTAGTAGGAAAATTATTTCCAAAAAAAATCGAGAATTTAGCTTTTTTACACTTTGATTTCTTTTGAAGTATTTTGAAAAACACATAAAATATACAAATTTTAATGGGCCACGGTGGCCTGGTTGGTTGGGGCGTCGTTCTCGCTACCGAAATGTGGCAAGTTCGAATCCCGGCTTATCCATAGATCTGTCGTGTTCCACTAATGGTGACTGGTGTACGTAAAATATGTCGTGATCGCAATGTCCTTCCTGTTTCCACATTTCAAATTATTTCTTCAGAAGGGTGTTTGGAGCCATTCCTTGAGTCTTTTTCGAGTTTATTTGAATTTTTAAGCATTCATTATATTGATATAAATAAATGATCATAATTTTATGATTTTTCTTAAATATTTAGCATTAATATATGAAAATTTAATGTATTAAGTTTGTAAATATTAGAAATAATTTGAAAGACAAACATCTACCAGACCATTTTATATTGTATAAAAATAAAAAGTATGCAAGTTATATTAATCTAATCATGGGTGACTTGTTGGTTAGTGAATTATTCTCGTTATAGGAAGGTGGTGAGTTCGAATCCTGACTTATCTGAAGATCCGACATGTGCACTTATGGCACACATGTGCACTCATGGTCCGAGGCACATAAAATATGTCGTGGTCGCAATGTCCTTCATGTTTCCATTACAAATTAATACCTCTGAAAGTGGTAGAATTCAGGCCATGGGTCTTCTCTGGTTTCCTATCTCTAAATTGGAAGACCTTGATGGGGTGCTGCCATCTATGAGTTAAAGTCGTACTTCCACCTTCGTATAAAAAAAAAACGGAAGACACTATTTCTAACTTCATTCGACCAGTTTCTGACTGGCGGGCTTGGCTTCGCCAAGAGAGTGTCATATGTAACAACAACATTACTTTTTAATAATTATTCTTCCTTTATTGCTTAAAGTTTCTATCATTTTGCTTAAGTACTACTTAAACATTTTTTAAATCAAAATAAATACTAAGTGCATTACGATATTAAAAAATTTTAATTTATTTACAATGGTAAAATTAACTTATGAATTTCAGTACTTTTCGTATTTAGTAGTTTTTCAGTAAATGCTCAATTAATATATATTTAGTTTAGAATTATAAATTCATAAATCATAAAATTTTTGAAGTGTTTAAGGGCTAAAGTTAAATAATAAACGCCTTAATTGAAAACTAGGAATTTGAATTTTTTTTAAATAATTTGAATAAATTAACTGAATATCGAATAAGGATAGTAGCCATTAGTTTTATGAAGTCCATGCAAGCAAGGTAAATTAAATTTTACTTTGTGTGATACTGCTAATTATGTAAGTTATTGAAAAATATATTTATTATGTAAAAGATGTATTATATGCTTTATTTGTTGAAGTTCTTTAATTAGTGCAAAAATGGAATATTTTGATATACACCTAAGTCTGTTTTTACACGGTAGATTGGTTCCAGAAGAAGCCGTGTAAAAAAAAACGTGTAAAAAAAGACATTGATCTTATACAAAAATGGGTGATTTGTTCCTAATCTCTAAAACCTATTAAAATTAGTGAAAAACAAGAATTTTTAAGAACAAGAATTCATGTTTATTTTATTAAATCAAATATATAATGCTTATTTTCACAAGCATAGTAATTAATGATAAAAAGATATGCACTCTAATCTTAAAAGTAATATAAATTAAATGTATGGCAAGTTCAGGAACTAAAAAACTATGTTGTGAACGAAAAGAATAGGTTATTCAATTTTTAAGGTAAAAAATAAAATAAAATAGAATAAGTGATAATCATAAATACAACAACATAAATTTAATTGCTGTCGTCATCAGTTATTCGTAAATAACTGAATAAATATAAAATATTTTTTGGCTTACCTTTTATCTTAATGCGTTAAAATTAAATTTAATGGAAAATCAAATTTGCCTGGAAAAAAATTCTTTACCAAACACGTCTTATTGCATTGACAGTTCACAAAATATTAACACGTTTCAATTGCTCTGACCAGTAAATTTTATTGTATGCACATAAAGGGAATTCCCCTACTTGTTTGTACGCGCTAAAGGGGAATTCACTTAAATCTTTAAGCTAGTGTTCGCAAACTATCGATACTATCGATGGTTTCAGACTTTTTTCTTTAATAAATACTTTTTTGTGATATGAACATACTTCGCAAAAATTAAATTTGACAAAAAAATTTAAGTACATAAAATTTCAAATCGTGCTAAATGGAATAAAATCGTGTAAAAAAATTAAAAATATTCAATTTTCAAACCGTGTTATATCAAAACCGTGTACAAAAAGACCGTGTAAAAACAGACTTAGGTGTACATAGTATTAAGTGAAAGTATACGAATTTTCATTATAACTGACGGGTTAAGTTATCTCTCAATTACGTGAAAATAAATAGGAAGTTAAGAGAAACTTATATTTATACTCTTTTTATGAGTATTTATGGGGTTCTTTTTGTGATATAGTTTAATTATGAGCTTTTCTGATTTTCCTATTTAATTTACCGGTTGCATATTTTCGAAACTCAACAATAACTCTATCCATTTTTACATCAGATTAGCGGATGAAATATTTTATAGAAAAACTGACTCGCTACAGTATTAAAAAATTCAAAATTTCAAAACCTTTTATAACACTGTGTGCTTTTTGTTGTATTTTTTAAGAAAACTCCTAGATTTTAATCCCACTGCCATCAAATAATTCGAGAATAATTAGAGAGAGAGGAAAATTCAATTAAAACAAGCTTAGAATAGAGGATTTTCTCTAATAAGACACTTCCAAAGCATTCAGTACCAAGTCATCAACAAAGACATAAGTCACACTCTCTTCAGATCTAGAAAAATGAACAAGTAGAGATTATCTGAGATATCATCTATCTAGGACGTGTTGCCTTTTCCATGGTTCCAGACATCAGTTACGCAGGGCTTAACCTCCCTACCCTCCAAAGTCCTTGTGTTTCCTCCTCCACTATATGGAGGATATCCGACGGAATCTCTGATCTCATTAGACCCCCCATTGTTGATCTTAACTTCAGACAATCCTCGAGAGGCTGGGAGGATTTTGCGAGTTGAAGAACAAGGAAGAAATGGAATCAATTGCCCTGATCGAAGGCGGAAAAAGGGGAGAACGCTGATGACCGTATCGAAAGTGACACCAGATTTCCATTTCTATCCCTGCCTACTGAATGATTCGTTAAGTTTCTCTGGAGCTCTCTGCCTCATTAGGATAAGATCCACCCCCTTGCCAACTATCTGTGTTTCTGGGTGTCTGTGTCTCCAGGCTGTTCGTCTGAGTCCGTCTAAGTGTTAACATGATCCGTCATTAAAAATCTGCCATATCTTACAATATCATTCCCGTTTATCATGTGCCTCAAACTCTTAGAAAAGCAAATAGACTATGGGTTATTCTGAATTTTACAATTTACTTTTTATTAAAGATTTTTAAAAGAGTTAGGAAATGGAAGGAGGAAGCTTAAATTCAATTAGGAATCGTAGACTCCAGTTTAATTATTGATCTGAAGAGATTTGTTCTATGGTTTTTCCAAAATGAGAGAGAATCGAAAATTAATTGTTAAGTCAATTGGAACAACTTACAAAAAATAGTAAAAGAATGTGGCAGTGAATCAGACTCTAAAATGCTTTTCCTATTAAACAAATGCAAAAATGAGGAAAAAAAAAAATTTGCTGCATGAAATCTCGTATCTGCTAAAAACTATTTAATTAATGAGTATGCATTAAAATAAAATCAAAAAAAATTATTCATATTTATAATTATAATTATACAACCAATATATGTTTAATCCTTAAAGGTTGGTTCTTTAAGGATTAAATTTTATTATATTCAGTCAATGAAGAGTGACCATGATCTCTTTATGTTTCAAAATTTTCTTCAGAGCAACTTCAGACACATATTTATTCCCCTCCCCTATTTTATGAAGAAATCAAATCTGAATATTTTTTACAGATGGTTTCTATATACGGTCTTATATATTTCTATGTCACTCCTTAACTACAAGTGACAACACCTGTAGATAAATTACATATGTATAAGGATCTTTCTAACATCATTGGTCTAACACATAGTGGTGTAATCTCCGGCCTATTTGGTATTTTGGAAAGAATCTACTAAACTTTATTGTTTCTTTATACTTTATAGTATATATATTATGTATACAAATAATGATAATTAAATATATGGAAAGCAAGATATATTATGTCACTATTTCATTTGCATATCACATATTGAATTTCTATTATGGTAAATTTTTATCACAAATGAACTCGATAAATTACACATGTATAAGGATCTCTCTAATACCACTGATCATTAGTGGTGCAATCTCCAGGATGTTTGGTATCTTGAAAAGTATCCCCTGAACTTTATTGTTTCTCTATCTTTATAACATTTATATTATGTATACAAATAATGATAATATTAAATGTATGAAAAATAAGATATATTATCTCAATGAATCAGCATAGTTAGTTCTACATGTGATGACATTTGCGCCTTTGAAAATAGTGTAAAGTACTAATATTTCAAAAATATCTTTAATATATTTAAATTATTAAGTTTATTTAGTTTAAAATCCACTTTATATGGATCAATTTAATTACAAAAAATAAAGATTTTTAGAAATAAGTAATTATTTTTGCTACGCCTTACTTCACAGTGGACTTCGAGACTTTCATGAGATTTGATGCATTTTATGAAATTTACAATGTATTGATCGAGATTTCTAAAAATGAAACAATTGCTATATTTTTTAAAATTTTAATAAAAAAAGAAAAACAAATTAGTTCATATTTATATATTTATAACTTGATATTTCCTGTAATTAATAATCGGAGGTAATAATAACAGCACAAATAAAGATATGATTGAATTCTGCGGTTCACCTACTCGAAAAATGGATTCGACCATTTGGTTCTCCACAATTGCCCTTCTTTTCTGTATAATGTTTCCCTTCATTTAGGATTAAGCTCATAGTCG
>JAPDSC010070229.1:45234-83271 GCA_026290005.1 Latrodectus geometricus
TTGCAATATTTCAAGTCCAGCGGAACGTATCTGAGTTCTGTATCATGGTATGCTGGTATGACCCTTAAGCTCAACAAAATTATCGAGACAACAATAGCATACAATTGAGCTTGAACAGTACCCACTTGACATAAAATAAATTCAAAAAATTTTCTAAATTTTTAACATATACAACCAAAAGTTGAATAGATTTAACAATTTTTAGTAATTGAGTTATAAAATACTTTTGCTAATGATTAATAAATTTAAATAACAGTCTTATCTCCTCAGCTAATTTATTTAAACATGTTTTGACATTTATCTATATTTTTAATCTAGTAAATTCAATCATTCTTGGTCCTGTTTTTAATATTTTCATTATATTATTACTGTTTGTAATGGTTCATCGTATTAAAATATTTATAAAAGTGAAATATTGAATATTTTTTTCAATTTCTAAACTCATTAAATGCTTTAATTAACATGGTATTCATAATAAGTAAAATGCTTATTTTAATAAAATGAAGTGCAGGAAATAGTAATTTACACCAAAAATGTTAGAAATTCGTATTCGTATAAAATACTTTTATCACACCATCTACTTGTATTTTCAGATAGACTTATTGTTAGAAACGCAGAATGATAGTTACATATTTTAGTTTTATAAATTAATTCAAATTTGTTACAGATTTTCGATATTAAAAATATATTAAACATTTCATTTGCATGAATTAGTATAAATTAATTAATACACACTTTTTATGCAATTTTCATGCTTATTTAGAAAAAAAAATGCGAAGCAAAAATTGAATATTTAAATCAAAGTTTGGAAATCAAATTATTCTTAATAATATAGTGCAAATTTAATAAATAATTCTTTGAATAAATAATAAATCTATTGATAATAATTATATACAGCATATTCCATATAAAATGTATTATTCAAATACTAAAGGTAGTAAGATGTCTGCTTGAACAACAGCTCTTTTCTTTGTTTACTGAAGATGAATTGCGTACGTGTTTAAGAGTTAATTTTCACAAGCTTTTAAAATGATGATCATAAAAATTAGTTGACAATGAATATAATCCTCAAACTTTTTATGACACTTTAAAATAATTCCAAAACTTTGGGAAGTAAAAACTCCTCTTCAAGTTTGACGTGCAAAGTGTTTCACGTCTTAAGCCAAATGACACCTCTTTTTATGCCATTTATCTTAAGACATAAAGGAGGAATTTTCTGGAATATTATCTTGATTCTCGAAGAATATATTTAATTAATATTTTTCAAAATTTTGAAGCGATTTGAAAACAATAACTTTTTTTATCAAGAGAAATTTTTAAACCTTAAAAAATATTGATTTCCCATTTAATTGTATTAAATGAAATAATATTCCCTATTTTACCATACGGCATGCTATTTCATTTAATACAATTAAATGGGAAATCAATATTTGTATATGAAATAGGTATTTCTATTTATGTATATAGATATAAATTTGGTTTTAAGAAATTTACTCATTTTAAATTATGGATTAATATTATATAAATAAATTGATTTCGTTAAAATGATTTAATAAAATGATTTTAACCAAATTAATTTAATTTTATTAAGTTAAATTCAGAGTATGGAGAACAAATTTTTTAAAATTTAAAATATTAAAAAGGAAATTTAAATCGTCCTTTCCGCTTTAAACTAACCTTAAAGTTGTCTGTCTTTTTTGGCTTTCTTGTTTTGTCTTTTTTGTTTTGCTTTCTATTCTGTTCAATTGTCAAGGCGCTAATGGCTCTAGTCAATGGAATATAGCTGATCTCAAACCATTTCTTTTGGCCTTTACATAAAGAATCAGCTTATTAACAAAATGAACTTCAACAATATTTTTAATTTCGATTTTCAAAGAGTTCAACCGACAAAGACGCACTCGATGTCATGTTTTCCGTGTGCTTGGAACAATCAATGTTTTACGCTCAAAATGTTCTTCAAAATCTTTTTGAATTCACATCGAATAAGACACCAGGCGAAAATGATGCAATGTTTTCAAAGCTATTCAGCTATGGTTAAATGACTTCTGTCAACATGCACATTGCTGGAATTCACTGGAAATCACTTGAAACCATGGCTATCTCTGTCTCTTAACAATCAATGCTTACCAAAAGTCTTTAAGACCAAAGAATAAAGACCAAAGATTAAGATAGAAAAAAATAGAGGTTTCAGGAAACTTTAGAAACAATATCGCTAAAGATTTTAAAATTTAGTTTCTAAATATTAATTGAGAGAAAGAATTCATGAATTTGAAAACATTCAAAAACGATAAAAAGTGATTTAGCCATGATATAAACTGTACCAAAACAAGCAACAACTTTACGATTAACAAATAAGTAATAATACTTTTGATAATAATATTTTTGACAAATTGATTATATTTTTTAGCTAATATCATTCTTTTTCTCGGATAAATTGAACATTTATGAAATTAAGAATATTTTATAAAATAATGTAATTCTCTTAATCCAAAATTTATTTTTATCTGTTTTATTTATATCAATGAAATTTAAAATTTATGATGGTGAAATTACTAAATTTGTTTTATCTAAAAGAAGTAGCTTAACAAATGTCGTAAACAAAATGTAAGAAAATATTAGAAGGGAATAATTTTCTGACTTAGCCCGTATATATTACTTCTTTCCTAAATGATTATAACTAAGATTCCTGAAGAGCACAACAAAGGTTTGATTTTTTTGTTTACTGAAAGTTGGGCGCATCTTCAAGATAGTTTTCATATATCAATAAATTCCACTATTATATAAAATCTTCGTATGACATTTGAATACTAAGAAAAGGAAGATACAGTAAACCTCTCTCTCTCTTGAAATAATCAAACGAAACCAATGCTTATTTAAGAATCAAGAGTCATGAGCGAAATTCAACATTACGTGACAGAAGTTTATAAGTGTTTCAACGAGTTGAAAGTTGCCAATAATATTTTTCAATGGAAAATTACATTTAACACTTTAAATTTTCGATTTTAATTTCGGTTAATTTGGTGACATCCGGGATTTAGGCTTTAAAATGAAGAACAAAATAAAACATAAAGACTGATTAAAAATAAAAAGCATATATTAATGGAAAAGTTAGCAAATATCGATAAATATATATTAACTATATCAAGACATTTATTGATAACAGTGATTAACTTTATATAACCTATTACAGTGATATGGATAACAGTTGTAAAACTTTTCAGTTGTCTAAAAGTATAAAAATATTCTACATGCTACACATTAATACCTCAATATTTTAGTTTTCTCTAAGTCTATTAAGTTAGGACATCGTTTTCGTCATCGGAAGGTAGTGAGTTTGAATCCCAGATCATCCGAAGATATGCACTAATGGAGACTGGGGCATGTAAAATTTGACGTAGCCGCAATGTCCTCCATGTACCCATTCCTAGTTAATGTTAGGAGCCAGAACTTAGGTCGTTTCTGGCTTCCTATCACTAAGTTGTAATATGCAGATGGTGCTGCCATCTGTGAGCCAAAGTCGTACTTCCATCTTCGAAAGGGGGTGCTCTTTTCAAAAACAGAAGACGCTCTTTCTGACTTCATTCGCCTAGTCTCTGACGCGCAGGTTGGGTTCGCCAAGTGTCATAAGTAACAACAACAACAGTTTTCTATGGATTTAAATTGCCATATGCAGTTAAAAATATTTGGAGTGTGATTCAAAAATTTTAACTATTCAATAAAATAACAACTTAATTCATTTGACGTAGAACAACTACATAATAAATAAATCAGGTATTTTACTTTCATTTAAAAAATGTGATTACTAAGCAGTGACAAAATTGTAAATAAATTATTCATGTGTATTATGACTACAACACCATAACCTCAATATTAACGACAACAAAATTATTTAAAAGCTACAAAAATCATGCACAGTAAATAGTCCTTCTATATTATATATTGTGTCGGTTTTATTTTTAATTAATAAAGTTAAAATTATTTTACTTAAAATATAAATATGTAATTTTATTTTTTAACAGTATGCTTTAATTGGATTCTAATATTAAGAATTATTTAAATATAATCTAAAAAGTTGAAAATGTCATTGGTATGTGATTCAAAATAATAGATTTTATTTAAGATCCATTTCCACAAAATTTAAACAAATGTTTATTTTGCTTTAACTATTTTTTCTGTTTTTTATTAAAAAAATCACATTTGGATTTATTTAGAATTTTTTTTTAATTTCCTATTTTAAATATTTTATTTTTTAGAAACTTTGTGTTGTTGTTGTCGTGTCTATAAGTAAGTGTAAAGTGCAAAAAACAAAAAGTCTAAAGTCCACCAAAAGTCTTGTTGATGAGATCTGCCAGTTCTGGAGCCCGATGGCCATGGAGGATCTCAATTGGTGGAGCTCCTAGTTTGAAGAGGGAGTGGATAATGGCTTGGCAGTTTAAGACATGATCTGGAGTTAATTCGGATTGAGGACAGTGCTCGCAGTTGGGATATGATTTAATACCAGTTGGTGATATCTTCATGCCCTTGAAATGTCCAGTACGCAGCCGAGCTATTGTGGAGGAGAGGTTTCTTGGGCAATCTAGATCAGGGATTGTTGCCTTGCCAAAATGCTGATCGTAGATCCTTCGCCTGGCAAAGAGCATTAGCGTCTGTACAGGTGACTGTTCGAGGTTGCTCTTTATCTCGTGCTTCTTTTGCAAGGGCATCTGCACATTCGTTTCCCTCAATGCCCACATGTGCAGAAATCCTCTGGAGAATGCATGGAATATTTAGTGAGCGAAGAAGGGTATCAATATTTCCCGTCAGTGCTGACTCACCGGTTCGTATGGCTTCTAGAGCTGATTTAGAGTCTGAGAAAATTACAATTTGTTCAATCGAGTCATCAAAGGGAGAAAAATAAAGACAATGGGTAAGAGCCTCTTTTATAGCAACTAGTTCATTAGTGAAGTTTGAGGAAATTTGGCCAGTGGGTATTTTAAGCTTGACATTTTCTGAGGGGAAGAGGATGTAGATGCCAGCACTTCTCACGTGTTAAATGAAACAAATAAGCAAAAATTCATTAAACAATTAAGAAAAACTGAAAATGTTTTTAATGGATTTGTATGTATATGTAGAAAGGCGAATTATGAATAATTCGTTTCTGTTTACGTTAATTTATTCTATTAAAATTTAAATAATTTAAATTTTCGTACAATTTTTTTTAATTATTTAACATTTTAAGGTTAGATATAAATAAATTTATATGTTTTTAAATTTCAAAATTCTTTAAGAAATAACACGAATTGTTATTAAAATTTTCATGTTTTTTTAAGGTCATTCAAATAAATACTGATTTTGAAAAACAGCTTATCATTAAAGAAGAAAATAGGAATATTCCTTGATTATTTTCGTGCTTTATAATAGTTAGAAATTTTATAACCTAGCACATATTTAGTATTTTATAAAATAATATAAAAACATTTAAATTCAATGTAGTTGAAATATTTGTTATTAAGAAAAAACAGCTATTGTGAGCAAAAGTTTTATTATATTGGTATGAAAACATGCAGAGAAAATGAATTTAAGCACAGAAATATTTGCATTTAAAATTTTCATGACTATAAATATATAATATAAATTCTGCATAAGGTTAAAATATTCTATAGAATTTTACACTATGTATTGGAAAATGAAGGTATTTTATACATGTTTAATCAAATATCAGAAAAATTACTTTTGAAAATTCAAATGATCTTATTTCATATGCAAAATATTTAAAAAACTCAAATCTATTTGAAAACTTTCTATTAGCTTATTATACGAATTCTTATTATCTTATCTTTTATGCAAAATAACCTAAGGCGACAACGTTAGTTATTGTATATTTGCAAATGAATATATTACTTTTATGTACAAAATATTCTTATTATTTTCTTGAGTGCATTTTCATTTTTTCACACATACTACCCAAAAATTCATTTTTACAATATAATTTATCAATAAATTTAAGTAATATTTTTTAGATTTTACATACTCTTTATTTAATCAATTAGATAATATTTTTGTATAGTTTTTAAGCACTACCAAACTCAAAAGCATTTTATTTCCTAACCACAAATCAAATAGTTTCAAAAACTAAAAAAAAGTAATTTGGTTTCCTTTATATTGAAAAATCAATTACTTCACTTCAAATTTCAACAATTCTATCATTATAAAAACAGACGTTTTAGATTTATTCATATGAAATTATGTGCGTTTAAATTATTTTCATAACAGACTACGAAGAATTATATGTGGATTGAAAATATTAAAGTTATATTAAGCGTATTTAAAGTCTTGGAAAATATTAAATACTACTCATTATAAATTATCAGATATAAAACTCAAGTTAAAACACTTCCCAAAATTAAATGCTTATCACATATTTCGGAATAAACTAATGAATGTTTCATGATACATTTGAACGTGAGTGGAATAATTTATATATGTTCTGAAGAATCTTGAATAAATTTTTTGATGTATTGTAAAGAGAATAAAAAAAATACATTTCTTAAAGGAAGTTCTAACTATTTTATTTTTGGATTGTTTTTTAATATAATTGAATAAAATATACTACAACTATATACAACTTAATAACAAATAACTTATTTATCTTGAAGAGAATTCTAATGTAATTATTGAAAAAGTTAAACAAAGATAACTTGCTTACTTCACTTATATAAATTAGAATAATAATTGTATAGTGAGAGATTTTATTTTTGTAAAGTTTAATTAAAGTTAATAATACTAGTGAATGTTTATGAAATATTCTTGTTATAATAAGGAAATATAAAAAATACATTACTCAAAATAATTAAAGGATATTGTGGTTTTAGGTGGATCTTGTGGCTGGGAAACTTTTTAGCTGATTAATACATGGTTGTCAGACGTAGTATGTTAAATGACAATAAATTACACATGTTTAGCAGAAGAAAATGCATTTTATTGCACATTTGTGTACAAAAGGAAAAAAACACAATTTGTGCATATGAGAAGAATAAGAAAATGTGTTTTCTTCAAAGGAAATCATTTTCAGTCGGGGATATGGTTTCCACGAACGGCTAGCAACGTTGAACACCTTTGAAGCATGTACTCAATGAGGCTATTAATCACGAGTTGGGGTATTCTGTTCCATTCTTCCGGAAGAGCTCTTTCCAGTTCTTGGAGAGTTTGTGGGGGTGGTTGGTAGCCAGCAACTCATCTTCTTAGAGCGTCCCAAACGTGCTCTATTGGTTTCATGACTGGAGAACACGCTTGCCATTCCATTCGTAAGATTCCTTCATCGAAAAGGAAATTCATCACCAGGTTAGCACGATGTGGTCTGCTGTTATCGTCCATTAAAATGAAGTCATCTCCGATTGTTGCAGCGAAAGGGACTACAATTAATCTGAGGATCTCATCCCTATATCGGCGACCAGTCAGAGTTCCATCTCGAAAGATAAAGAGGTCTATGCCCCCGTCAATGGAGATGCCACCATACACCAACACTCACCCACTGCCATATCTGACACTTTCATGCAAGAATGCAGGATTATTCCTACTGCCATTATCCCTCCAGATGAAAATACGTCTATTATCAGGATGAGCAGAAAAACGGGACTCGCCAGAAAAAGAACATTGCTCCATGCATTTCTCCTCCAGTTCACATGCTATGTTGCCTTTTCCCTACGGTCGTGACGATGCCTTGATGTTAGTTTAACACATACCATCGGTTGGCGAGCATGCAGACCTACACGATGGAGCCGGTTTCGAACAGTCTGAGTTGAAACCGTGGTGTCAGTAAAGGTGTTGTTGGAAAAGTGTAGCATTTATATTTTGGTGTTTCCAAGCTGTTAATACTAAATAACGATCTTCCTTGGGCGTTGTAGCCCGTCTACTACAACCTTGCCCTGATCTTCGGCCTGCACTTCCAGTCTCCAAAAAACGGTTTCATATCGTGGAAATCACACTTTGTGACACTCCAATGGGTAGTGCTACTTCAGCTTGAGTTTGGAATTCTTCTAACCTACCAACGACTCCCCGAGCTTCTGAATCGGTTAAACGACTTCGTTGAGACATCGTACACATCGAAAGGAAACAGTCACTGAATGCCGATTATCTTTGTCTTCAATGTCTTTCATTTAACTGAAAGTCAAATTTCATTCACTGCCGCTGAAGCGACGTTTTTGACGTCGAACTCAAAATTAGCATATTCCACAGTTTAAAATCAGTAAAAATTTGCATTTGTGATTCTCTTCTCCCATTTTCGGCAAAAAAAAATATTCGCTTATATGTTTATTTTATATAAAACTTACAATATTCTTTAATTATTTTAAGCAGTGTATTATAAGAGAATTTAAAATAGTATTCTTGAAATTTTTAGTTTTGGGAAAAACTCAAAATTTTGGAATAGTAGTATAATATGTTTTTTATTTAGATATTACTTGAATTTGACAAATCTTAGATGATTCTAAATAAAATATAAATCAGTAAGCAATATCAGGAATTTTACACATTATATTTGTGACCCTATATTCCCAATTTTATTTTTGTTTTTTTTATTTGAATGTTTTATTATATTACATTTTTATACAGCATTACTTAGATAACAAAACTAAAAGTATAAAAATTGGAATGTGAAAATCTTAAACATTTAGTTCTTTCTTATTATTAAATTAAATTTTTATTAGAAATCTAAAATGATGTTTTCTAAATGTTTTGTTGAAATATATTTATATTTGTCATTCGAATGTAAAATTTATCAAAAAGTTTAAGAATGAAATTTATCAAAAGTTTCTTTGCTAAAAAGTGTATTGTAATCGTCTTTTTTAATCCTAATGGCTTTGCATTTTGATTTAGACTTTTCTAATATTTGAAAGAATTATTAAAACATTCTATATATTAATAATAAAATTAAATTATCTAAAATAATTGTTTAAACTTTAAGAACTTTAGCTTAATTTTAGGAAATATAGCTTCTTTAATTAATAGATGATTACTGAATTAACTGATAACTTGATGAATAAGTAGTTTTTTTTTTTAAAAACTTGTACTTTCAGATTATTACTCACATAATAAATGTACATGCTGGTAAAGAAATGTATGCAAAATTTTATAATGAATAATATTTGATAAGTAAACATTTAATAATAAGGAAAATATTTATTCTGTGTTAAATTTATTCCATCAAACACGTTTTTTGCAGTGTTTTTTGAAATTCTGCAAGCTCATGAATAATGTTTTTGATGAAATATCAAAGAAAACATGATTCATTGTAATACAAATAAGGGTATGATGTTGGTCTTGTATGTATAAATAAATATTTTTTTTTCATTTTAATGTTTAATATGCTATTTACAAAGTTCATCTCTTGGATTATAGAAACTAAATTTTCTTATGATATAAAGATCCGTTCACTACAATAATAAGTAATGAAAAAATATATCTGAAATGTATATTTTGTGCTCATGTTTTAGTGATTGCACCTAATATGATTTTGTAAATTGAAATTATTAAATATGATTTAAACACTGCAACAAACTCTGTGTAATTGTTTATTAATGAATCAAGTCAAAATATAAATATTTCTTATGATATCAAAATCAATATGCTAATTTTATCAGAAACATAATTGCTAAAATAGATAAAAAAATGTCGTTACAACAATCACTCTGATTGTTAAAAATCACAATATTAATCTTTTATGCATCACATTTTTTTCCTAATTCAAATTAATATTTTTAATTAATGATAAATGCTGCTATTATTCATTTTCGATGATTAAAAGTTATTTTCTAGCTTAAAATACTATGCTATTTATAGAAAAACTTTAAAATAAATAAGTTTAATTGGCATTTTCGTGCATTAATTAGAAATTTTATATTCTGATGGTGATATTTTTATATATGCGGTGATATTTTTTAAAATATTCATTTAGAAATTTTAATGCAAGCATATCAAAATATTTAAAAAAAAGGTTTTTAAAACATTAAAAACTTTATTTCTAGGTAGAATTATTTGATAAAATATTTTTGGCAAAATAAGGACATTAAAATATTTTGATGTAATTAAAAAACTCAAAATAAGGACATTAAAATATTTTGATGTAATTAAAAAACACAAAAAATGACATTAAAATATTTTGATGTAAATAAATCAAATAAACTTTCAATACATTTTTACTAAATCTCCAATTCAAATTAAGAATTTTCTTATAATGTTGGAAGGAATTAAAAGATAAGCATTATTATCATCGACAATACTTTAAAAGACAAAAATAAAACAAAACCCTGTTACTTGAAACTAATCTATAGCTGCTTTTTTAATTTGTAGGTTCTAATATAAGAAGACATCATGAGTAAATGTGCTTGCAAGTCCACTCACAAATAGCTGCTTTTATTTAAAATAATTTTCATTTGAATTTGTAGGCACTTAAAATAAGCTAATAAAATTATTTCATAAGTATTTTTATAGTTATAATTCGGTATTTATTTAAGCTGATAAAGTTTAGAAGTGATGGATACACATTTTAGTAATAGTTGTTGTTACAAATGACACTTGGCAACGCTCAGAGACTTGGCGAATGAAGTCAGAGAGAGAGAGAGAGCGTCTTCCGAATTTGAATAGAGCACCCTCATACGAAGGTGGAAGAACGAATTTTGACTCATAGATGGCAGCACCATCTGAATCTTCCAATTTAGAGATTGAAACCAGAGAAGACCCATAGCCTGGCTCCAACCAACCTTAGAGGTATTAATTTGGAATGGGAACATGGAGGACATTGCGACCCGACATATTTTACGTTCTCCATGTGCCATTAGTGAATACGACGGATCTTCGGCTAAGCAGGGATTCGAACTCACCACCTTTTGGTAACGAGAACGACGCCGTAACCAACGAGGACACCACGGCCCCTTAGTGATAGTAATAGCTTTAATGATGCTTCTTAAGTAAAGCAAAATATATCAGTGTAAAATGCTATGAAATGCTTTTCTTAGTTATCTTTCAGATCGTTACTTTGATAGCTAATTATTGAATGAATGAGTCATTAAAACAAAGAGTATATAGCTTAGCTAAAAATAAAAAAAAATTTATATTTAAGGGTTATTAATAGAGAAATATTTAAATTCAATGCTAAAATGGAATCACACTATGCTTTATTATGCAGCAGGATATAACTCGTAATATAAGGAAAGTTTTCCGTGCTTAGAAATAATATATACAAAATTATAAATTTAAAAATAAAATGCATTATCAAATAAAAATATGCAAATGAAAACAAATACTTGGAAAGAATATTGTAAAAGATAGTGCATATTTTTAATGGAATTTTCAATTCCATTAAAAATACTAATTAAAAATATTCCATAATTAAATTTCATATCAATGGAATGACATTGTTTAATATTTCAAAAAAATGTTTCTGATCGATATTTTAGAGGATAATTTTTGTAATACTACTAATTTATGTTATAAAGCATTTTATTATTTCTCTCTAAGTTGAATATATACTCTCATGGGAACATTATGTATTGAGAAATAGGTAAATATACGAGCTCAAATATATGAATTTTCAAATGGGCATATTAAAGAGGTATTCATAGCATATTTAATAATTCTTTTAAAATTTTAAGTAATATAAATAAACGGCAATCTCTTTTGGTTGCATGCAAAATTAATTGCTAGACTCTATTTAATTTGGATTTAATTAAATGACTAGCTTGTAGAAATTTTAGCTACTTGAGTTGAGAATCTTGTAAACAAAAGAAAAATTCTTTGGATCATGAAAATGGTAAAATTAGTTTTTACTCAGTATTTTGATGTAGGTATGTGCGTGATTGGATTGCGGAATTCTTAATACTTTCTTAAAATACTTTAACAGAATTTCTTGGCTCCTTGAAATTCAGCACAACATAATTCTTTTCATAACTTCCATAACAAGTTCAGATACTTGGAAATAAAAGGAAATGTCTTCAAATTGAGGAAGAACGATTTTTACTAAATTTATAATGTATCTTCACAGATGTAGATAATAGATATTCATATTTAGATATTAGTAGATGATGTTATGCTCACACATTTACAATTATTCTTGATTTAAACCTTTATCCGTAATTTCTTTAAGTTCTAATTTAATTATTGATAGTGAAAATATTACTCCATAAATATTTATGAATGAAAATTCAAATGAATTAATTATTCCAGAAAAAATGCAATCAATTACAATATTTTATTTCACTAATCAATATTAATTTTATTTTGCATGTAAACAGCTATCATAGTTAATTAACATAATTAACATAATATGTTAATTATTATTTTTAACAATTGTTTTTAAATTTACAATGCAAAAATTAACATAATATGTTAATTCTTTCCTTTTACTCATAGAAAAAATAATTTTCTTAAAGCATTGCTGTTTTAAATGAATGTATGTAATTTTGCAAAAGAGGTTTAAGGAAGTAATTAAGAGATAGTATATTAAATATCATAAATAAAATGAAATGAATTATAATAATAATAATATAGTATGCATTTTTATTTATATAAGAAAAAATAAATAATTATATTTTATAAGCAAAATTGAAAATGTTACCCTTATTGAAATTACTTTAAGAAATATTTCAATGAATATTATTTAATTGTTGAGAAATTTTTTTATTTATTATATCATATTGAACTTTATATTAATTCTGCTAAACTTTAGGTATGAATAATATTTATAAATTTCAAAATATGTATACAATTAGTAGAAAAATAAACATTTATAATTTTTAAATCTGGTTTTATTAGTGTATAACTGTGAGAAGCTAATGTTTAGGGGAATTAGTTATTATAGTTGCTGTTGTACAAAAATTATAAAGAAGAAAAAGCAGTAAATCATTACTACTATAATAAGTATAATAATTTCTACAAAACTCCCCTCATTATGATTCTTAGTTTTAATGACTCTACATTTTTAGAAAATTAAATACGATCGACTAAACTCAGATGTTATCGATAAATCTCACGATAACTCAACCACAATTCGTTTCAAGTTTACATTTAACTAATTTTTAAAACGAATTTTTAACATGTTCGTGGCATAACATGACAACTAAACTTTACATTTTTTTCTTAACATTAAGTTTAGATAGATGTTTGTGAATTCCAATGCAGAAGGATTGCAAAAATATTATAAAAAATTGTATAGCGATTACAAAACACATAGATAGCATGATTTTATACATTTTGTACACTTATTCTTTCACGAAATATATTAGGTCAATCGGAAAGTTCTGAGCGTTCTTAGAATAAAACAAAATTATGTTTTTCATACCTTGAACACACTTCATTGAATAATATGATTGTTATCATCATTTATGACTTCTTGTCAGCGTGATGGCAATTTGCATATCCCACTTTAAAGAAAGTTTTATTTCAGAGACCAAAAATTGAATTATATATATATATTCTTTAAAAATAATTACAGATATAGTTTAAAACAGACACTCATAAACGACAAAATATAAAATATATCAACTTGACAAAATGCTTTCAATTTTCAATAAAAAAAAGTTCTCTCTTAATTTGAAATAACAATGTTTTTTACACAATAATTATTACCTAAATAAGTCTCGCTAACACTACATTTTAAATTTATTTGAATTGCTCTAATTAGCTTACAGATTTAGTCGAGTAAACACTTAAAATTTATACAATACTTTCATTTTTCTAAAATTAACTGAAATTTTAATCTTTATTGAAACTATATGGAAACAATGTGTCGATGCCAGTATTCAAAGTAAATAATAAATGAGACTTTAAATTATATATCAAAAATTTTAAAAATAAGGATTGAATTTATATCTGACAAGTATTTTAGTATAAAAGTAAAGCGTGTTGAAAATGAAAAAAGGCAAAATTGTATTAATAGCATCATGAAAGTATTGTGTAAGTCTTTTAAAACATATGAGGAAAAATCACTACACTATTTTTTAAAATACTGAATAAGATGATTGTCAAATTTACATAAATTATTCAAGATGTTTTCCGAACGAATCTCTATGGGATTAAATCCCTTTTACTCTTCCTGACATGCAATATTTCTGCTGAATATGCTTGTTGAAGCTTAGAACTAAGCACTACATAAAAAAGTGATTTTACAGTGTTATTAACTTGTCGCTTTGTTTACAATTTTAACTGTTATTCTTTCAGTTAGGCGTGCTACGAACATGCTTAAGTAGGAACGTACATCAATTTAAAAGATTGGTGATTATATAAAAAGTCCTTGACATTATGAAGATCTGCACCAAATTTTAAAAGAATTCCAGAACATTTTTTGAGAAATTTAAAAGAATATTTTTAACTACTAGATTTTAAATATTTTTATCACACTTTGAATTATTCTTATATATAATAAATGCTTTTAAATAAAGGGAAACTTTAAATATTAGAATCTATAGTATTTTTAGTCACGGAGATATTTGAGACATAATCATCACTAACTTAAAATATAAGTCAATAAAAGCACGTTGAAAACATTGAAATCTGATTAAGTTTTGTACTATGAAACAAAACTATTTTTTTTTCTTTTTTATTAAAAATACTGAAGTTTGAAGATATGTGTTTATAAATATCTTTCATTCTCTTTTTAAAGTCTGTTCATTTATTTTATTTCCCATTAAATATTTTTTAATTATCTTATTTATTTTCTTATTTTATTCATTAGTATAGTGTTAGTTAGTAATATAAATTTTTACTGACTTATAATTGTTAGTATTGTCATGTGTGTTATAGTTTATATCTTTCCTTCATGATTTTAATTACAATATCATACAAACCAGTTATTTTAATTTCATGATGAATAGATTAGTTTTAAACATAATTATTCCTAAGATAATATATATATATATATATATAGCTTAATAGAAAATAGTTATAATATATATTAGGTATAGTAAGAAGCTGTATAGAAAATTTTGTATGACATTTGTGTGACAAAACAAATGAAAACGTATATTTCATTTTTGTCATATGATAGAAGCCAATGCGTTTATAATATATTAGAAAATTTAAAAGAAGTAAAATTAAAAGAAGATGAAATTATACAAAAAAGAGAAAGAAGGATGTAATAAAATAATTCTTTATTTTAAAGATAAGAGAAATTCATACAAAATGAGCCCTAAAATAGTGACTACATTCACTAAGAATTTTACAAAAAAATTGCTTTAAAAGTATGCCAATCAGTTTATCCGTTTTTTTTGGGGGGGGGGGGGAATAGCAGGAAGGAATGGTATTAAATTCCAAATAGGAATCTTATATTCAATTATTGAAAGATTCTGATTATGTAGGTGATAGCAAGCATAGCAACAATCCTGTACAGTGGACATAAGAATTTGTTATATCTATTCGACGAAAATGCATATCTACTATTAATGGTCACATACAGAGTCATTTTGCTTTGTATGACATTATGACTGTGTACAGCCATATGCTGGTTAACAGGCCAAAGACATTAGTAATATTTAGTTGGGAAGTTTGAAAACATCCGGCATATAGTTCCGTCGTAGCTCCATGCGATGAATCTTTTCATGTTAAAGCACGATGCCCTTTATCTGTACACTGTTATCTTTATCTTGGTACACTATTATCCAGTTGATAAAGTATAAAAATTAGTTTACAACTTCATGGTGTCAAAAAAAATATCATTTTACTGTTGGCATTTGTCAACTAAACTATATGATCGACGACGGAGTGTGTTATATAATGAAGTAGAATATTTTGATGCTTTATATTTTTATCTTTCTAAAACATATTTTAAAACTAAACGGAAGTATCTATTTAAAGAAAAAATATTTTTTATATCTTTCAATACAGATAAGTAAATCTTATCATATTTTAATAATAATCAATGTAAAAACAACTCTTTGCAAGAAATCTAAATATAACTAATTTTTTTTTTACGTTTTTTTACTTATGCAAGGCTATATATTAAAAAGAAGACAATCTGTATTGTATACTTGATCATGTTCTCTCAAGAGGACATTAATGAAATCTCACGTACCCAGCTCTTTAAATCCTCACAAGTACTGATTGAAAGCAGAACAATAGAAAATGTTTTTTTTTATCTTATTATTGATCTCTTCGAACTATTTACACTGTTAAACAAAGATTCCAACTCCTACAGTCCATGGAACAAACTTCGTAAAATATCCCCACTGTATGGTATTGAAAAAAACATACCTCACGTTGTCTAGGCCTATGATATATTCTATAAATATAACAAATAACCTATAATATGTTCGATATGTACTATTGAGTCTATAAGACTATCCTATATGAGTGTGATGCTCTTGCCCTTACAAGATTCACTACTCTAGGTAATCCATATCCTAAAGATTTACACCTAAACTCCATTGAGGGCCTATCAGACTTTATAAACAAAGTAGGTGACCCAAGACAATGGAACTAGGAAAAAATTGGGCTTGGAACATGGCACAAAATGCAACAATGCAGAGGTGCCACATATCTGACAAGCTCAAGAGAAGAAGAAGAAGAAGAGTCTATAAGACAGAATCATTTTCGTAATATTACAAACAAATAAATTTATAAAGGGAGTGAAGATAATTTCTAAAGTTGTCGAGCAACAAATGTTGTCAGCAAATTTTATGAACTTTTACGTGTTGTTTTTCATCATTTCATTTAATAATACTATTTAAATAATAATCAGAGACAGCTTAAAATAGATAAAATAATATATAAAACTATTTAAGGAATATATTTCATAGCATGAACAATGAACGTTTTATAGTATAACAATCAATTTAAAATCTATTTTAGAAAACTTGTCAACAATTGGATTTACATAAAATGATTTCTTAATAATAACCTAGAATGTCAGTCGCTTATTAGTTAATAATAAATTGCAAATTCATGTTTAAAATAGGTAAAACTATGTTTAAATTATATAATGAAATATTGAATAACTTTATGATTAGATAATATGATGTGAACATTCTTTATATCCTTAAAATGATATAGTTATAGATGTACGTATTTTAACGTAAATATGACATTTGATTTAATTTAAGGATTCATTTAGTGTAAATTAGTGTAAATATTCTTTGGAATGATTCCGTTCAAATCACCCTTTTGTCACATCTTGCCATTTCAAAATATATTTATTACGAAATCAATTACATTATAGAATCAATCAAAATGGCATGCTTAATTACATGAATTTTCAAAAATACTTAATCTTCACAAAGATTACATATCATATTGGATTAGGTATTTAAATACATCTTATAATATCAAATAAATTCTTATAAACTTTACTTAATTTATGAGATTATTTAATTTTAAATTTGATATTCTGATAACTATATCAAGAAATGAAGTAAAATATCAATAATTTAAGATGCATGAAAGAATTTATGTGAAATTTAAATTATATTTGAATATATATATATATATATATATATATATATATATATGCAATTATATTAACTTTTTATTATAATTATTTTATCATAAATTTTATTATTCAAATTTAAAATAATTATAACATAATTTTTTATAGATATAAATAAAAAGTTCATATTTAAATTTTTATCTGCAACGCTAATTATATTATTAGAAAAATTTCCTTTTTTTCACAATTTTTATTTAAGAAAACCAATGCTTCTTTTTGGAAAATATGTTACATATATTTCATTATTTCAAGTAAAATATGGACAAAATTATAATAAAAGATACGTTTACTCAAGAGACTATTAAATGAAATTATAAACAATGTTATTTATTCGATATTTAACTGATAAGTAAAACATTTAATAAAAATGTTTTATTTATATTTATTAAATATATTTAGACATAAAGTTTTAATTATAGTGAAATATCATTTTAAATGTATATTAATTTAGATTGCTTAAATATTTTGTTTGAATTTGAATTAAAATATAATTCAAAAAAGATTTTTTCATAAAAAAAGGAAAATATAATTTTTATTTGATACACTATATCCTATGGTATTAAAATAAAAATGTTACTTAAATATAAAATACTTTGACACATTTATTTTAAAATAGCATTAATTACCTTTATGTATAATGTAAATATTGCTCATGCGTCTTAATACAGATTCATGGCAATTTAAATGTATTTAATTTTGCCAGAATTCTTACTAGTAAATATTTAAATAAAATATCTTTAATTAATAAATATATTTGTTTTAAGCATTAAAGAATTAAGTCTGATTTACGAAAAATTCCGTATTAAATATTCATTTAGATTTGTCAGTTGTTAATGTGTTTGAAAACGGAAGACTACATTTCCTTTATATAAAGTGAATTAACGAAGGTGAAAGTACTATTTTGGCTCATAGAAGGTAGTAGCATCTGGGTCTTCCAATTTAAAGATTGAAGCCAAAGAAGCTCCATGGCCTGTCTCCAAACACCCCCAAAGATATCAGTTTGGAATGGGAAAATGAAGGACATCGCGACTACCACATATTTTACATGCCCCAGTTGCCACTAGTGAACACGAAGGATCTTCGGATAAGCTAGGATTCAAACTCACTACCTTCAACTAACTAGAACGATGCCCTAACCATCCAGTCCACCATGGCCTTTGAAACATTATATTATAATAATCGATACTAGCTTTTTTTTCTAAATAGAATTATATATATTCCGATTGTATAAGGTAGCGGTATTAATGTTATTCAAATCTCGGATAGACCGAATATCTCAGATTTTCAAAAAGGCCAAATTATAAAAGCTCCTCTAGCGGGAGAAAATGGACTCAAAACAGCCCAATTCAAAAGTTTCTACAGGTATGGAGTCTAAAGCCTTGATTGCATACACTCCGCATGGAAAACATCTAGGCAAAACAAAATAATGGACTTAATGAGAAGCTCGGTGAAAGAGATTGATGAATATTGAATCTAAATAATGTCTATAATTTAATGTCTAAAAAACGAATCGATTGTTCCATCGAAATTCATTTCTTTGTTGTAAATCCGTTATACATTTTTCTAAATAAATTTCTATGTTGCATTTAATACTTACCAGTTTTGTGCAGATGTCATCCAAATTTGGTGTTTCTATATTCGTTTATTTGCAAATTAGGCACAAAAAACCGGTTGTCTCTTAAATTTTAGAATCTGTTTTAATTTCTTACAATCAGAAATAAATACCAAAACATTTTTCATGAAACCACTGTTTGGTCAAGTTTGTTATTTTTAATTCTAGCCAAAAAATTATAACGTACTTGCAAAACATACTTTACTCTAAATTTTACGCCTATTAAATATCAACACAAAATTTTAACTGAAGTCAAATGGTTTATTAAAAATTCTTTTTTAAAAACATAAAATATAGTTTCTATAATTTTAAGACAGAAGTAGCTTAATTTGTATTCAGAATTTTAAATGTCTTAATGAGCATTTACTAAACTTTAAATATATTAGAATTTTTCGACTTAACATCTTCCAAGTAATGATGTAACCTATAAACTATTTTAGCTATAGAAAATAAAGAATTCGTGGTAGATATTAAACGTTAAATAACAACGTAATATGTAAATGAACAAGAGTATTTTTACAAAGAAATTTGACAGTAAAATTTCATACTTTCATTAATAATAACTACAATATTCGAGCTTTTTAATATTTCATTAATTTTAAAATTTTTTAACCAAAAAATTGAAAGTAAAAATAATTAGTTGCTATCAAAAGATATCATTTATGCAAACAAAATTTTAATGAATAACAATTTGTCAATCGTATCAAAAGTGAGAACTAAATTAAAGCTTAAAAAATCTATAATGAGAAGTTTCACATAATAAGTTCCGAAAGAGATAACATTTTTAAAGTGGATTCAATTAACTTGTGAAATTCCCAAGTGTCCGTATGCATGACAAAACTACTTAAAAAATTCTGATGTGACTACGAGATCATAGAATTTTTAAATAACGTGATTAGTGCGGTGATGAATTAATTAACAATTTGTTCGTAAAAATGTAAAAAAAAAATATTAAGGAAATATGATATCTTAGTTGTTTAGTGTGTACTTGTGAAAAAAAAAGACTTGCAGTACTCGATGCGATTAAGAGTATTTTTCGTCATTGTACAGAAATTATACGATCTAAAGAGGTATTCTGAATTGAGTATTAAGCAATTATGTCAAAAATTAATATCGAGGTAAAAAATAAAAACAAAATGAGTTAAAAATAATATAATTTTTTTATTTGAGAAGATTTCTTAGTTCATTTTTGATGACAGTTTTGTGGATGCCAATAAAATAAAGTTTAAATACTCAGTATACTTTGTCATTAGTAGCAGTATTATATTTTTTCCCACATGGTATTAATACGAAACACTCTTCTTCTTACTTAATTTTATTATTTAATAGATGTGAATTTCGCTCATTTAAGAGCGAATATTTGCTTAAATTCCAAGTTATTATATATTCAAAATTTTGTGTTCTCATATTTTAATCGCATGTTTCATATTTCTTATAATGAGGAAATTTTTTGTAGCGTTAGATAAATTGAAAACGAAATTATTACAAGTAATATATCTGTGTTATATATTTTTGATGTTGATATAAAGTTTGAATAAAATAATAAATTTTTATAACTTTTGTTAAATATTTGAATGATAATGTTTAGTAAAATAATATTCCCATACATAAGTTCTCTTCATAATTTGTAGCAAAATTGAAAGAGTGTTCAGAGTTTCTTCAAAAGCAAATTTCTCTCTTATTGAATATAATGAATAATTAAATGTTTCTACATCAAATTATGCATGTGAGACATTATATACACACACACATAAGAAATGATGGCTTAATATACTGAAAGAATTTTTTTTTAAATTAAAAATTGCAGCAAGAAAATTATCTAAAATAATTATCTTCAATCAATATTGCTGAGATATTGATTTATATTTTATATGCATATATGTAAAGTTCTCATAATTAAAGAAAAAAATAAGGCTATTATTAAAATATTTTTTCTGGTATGTTAACTAAAATTTTAAAACCATGTATTAATAATACATTGTTCTGTTTAAGAGTTTTACTCAAATCAAGTAGTTTTTAACTAGTTAAACAACATTCATAGTGTTGTACGAGTGAATTGTTAAGATTGTAAAGCAAACTTTTCAAATTAATACAAACTTAGTTTAAGGAATGTAAAAGAACTTTTAAGCTAATATTTATTTTTCGGAAGTACAGAAATATTTATATATTAATATAAAAGTGCAATTTGTTTATTCAAGATATTTAATTTAGTCAAATTCTTAAATATAAATGGAATATTTTGACTTCAAGAAAGTTAAAATAGACTAAATTTGTAAAAAACAGATGTAAAAAAAGTGATGCGTAAATCATAATTAATTGTCATCTTTTAATTAACAATAGTTTATAGAAGTAAAAATACTTCCATATCGTGAAATGAAAAGTTAGTTTTCAGATTTTAATTAAAAAGGAAAAAATAGAAATAAACATAATTTTAATTAAATTCTAAGTCAGTAAATATATTCTTAAATTTTAAATTGTACAACTAAATACATTTTTATATGAGTAAAAATTTATACTTCTGAATTATTTTCGTAAAATATATCTACTCTATTAAATTCCTTAATAAGAACTTATAAAAAATATATGTAGTTAACAAATGAAATATTTATTAAGATTCAAAGAAAAGTTAAACTCATAACATAATATTTGAAAGAATATCGATATGTGATAAGATTAACAAGATTTATTTTAATAAAATAAGTTTCGCTAACCTTAAATTTAATAATAATTAAAATAATTAAAGATTAATTTTATTTATTAGAAAGTTGAAAATTGAATTTAAAATCTACAAATATACTTTTATTTATAAAATTATAATAATAAGTAATTTATTTATAAAAATATAAGACTGTAGAGTTGAGTTTACTTTGGGTAATTTAAGGTATGGTTTTTAATTTAATCTATTAAACTGAAATAATATTACAATAAAAAACTGCAGAAAGAAAAGATATTTAAAATAGCGTTTTTTAGAAAAAAATTAATAAAAAGAGCGTGTTTTTTCAAAAGTTCTAAAATAATATTCTCTAATTCCTGTAAGATACAGAAGTAACTTTTTATTGCAATAAAAACAAATTGTCTTAAGGCAAAAAAATATCTTTGTTAATGTAACAAAATTGAATAGTTTTTGAAATTATATTTATTCATTATGAAATTAAACCCTTAATATTTTTTAAATGACAGCAGCTATATTAAATTTTCATGATGAATAAGTACATGATTATATTACGGAAACATTATTTAAAACTTCTGTTGATACAGAAAAATAATATTTAATATATTGGGATGGTTAAATAATAAATAATTAATAAAATCAATCTCAAAATTTAAAAATTTTGAAAATGCGTTTATTGTTTTTAAAAAGAAATATTTTTCATGTATTATTGGCACACTACTTAAGTGAAAAATCACGAATGCTCAATTAATAAGTCAATTAATTCACGCGCACACATTCTCTCGGAAACAATTGTCAATAATTTAAAAATCACAAATTCACACTTGTGTTTCAAAAATTGTAGCCAGGGAAATTATACATTAAGCATTTAATTTATCAATATTTATTTTGGAATTCAATTTAACTACTTTCACGTGAAAATGATGAACTATTTACTCTAAAATGCATCAAATGTGAAGAAATTAAGAAAGTTCTTGTCAAAATTGCAACATAAAATCTGTTTTCTTTGCCTTATTTATGAGTTTTTTTCATGTAATATTAAATAATTCCATTTTTGTGCTTAAAAGTGAATAAATTAAAACTTTAAGCTTAAGTATCAATTAATTCAGTTTTAAGTAACGAAAAGAAAATTA
This sequence comes from Latrodectus geometricus, assembly GCA_026290005.1. Classification (NCBI taxonomy): domain Eukaryota; kingdom Metazoa; phylum Arthropoda; class Arachnida; order Araneae; family Theridiidae; genus Latrodectus; species Latrodectus geometricus. The sequence goes on from JAPDSC010070229.1 coordinate 68,100, forward strand.
GTTACCATTATGATAAACCATTCAAAATCCCTATGTAGAAACACTTGTTTTATAATGAACATATGGATCACTGAGATTTTTCTCAACAAATGAATTATATACGATTTTTAGAAATATAGTTTTATTCTTGAACAAAATATTTTAAGAAAAATAATGAAATGAACCGAACAATACGCAGAATTAACATAAAATTGAAATGAATGTCACATGAAAATGCAAAATCACATGAATAAAAATATAAAAATTCTATTTAGTAGAAAAATAATCTGACAGTCGACTATGTCTGTCTATTATAATTAAGAGAAGATATTCGGCATTCTTAGGAATTAATATATAAAAATATTCCTTATTTTTTTTTACATTCATCAGCGAGTAATTAATTGCAAATATTGTTTACAATCAATTATTCGCTCCAATATGTTAATTAGTTTCAGCCATTTTGATTATTATTAAGTATTGCGGTATAAATACATTCTTATTAGTTACAAGTATTGGAATAAAGATAATGTTTTTATATGTAATATTAAATTAAATATTTGTCTCATATATTGTTTAAAAAAAATTCTTATTCCTAAATAAAATGAAATCAAACATATGTGTTTGAACGGGATTTAATTAATTGATGAAACACTCAGATGATTTCAGATTTAAAAAAATCTACGGAAGCCTTGATGTGGAATTAATGCAAGAATTTTCTTAAATAACTTTATCATTCCATTATATAAATAAGTTGATAGCATCTCCAAAGAAAATTTAATGAAACTAAAATACGTATTACGTTATTCATTTAAGGTTTTTCACAAAAAAGTACAGTTTACTTTTTGCTCTTAGTTTGATTATGTCTTATTTTACTTACCATTTATGAATTACGTAGTCTCTAGTGTAATTCAGCTTTAAGTACTGAGCAATCAACTCGAAATTGCCTTTTCTAGAAAACGTGAAAAGAGTACAACACTCAAGAATTACTTTTTTAAACTTTTTCAGAACTCATTTAAGAGCTTATTTTCGATAACAAACGCTTCATGTGTAAAGAAAAAAAACTTTAAGTGGGATTATTTATTATTGTATTAATTTTCATTCACATTCTATAAGAATAATTATTAAATAAAACAGAGGCAAAATAAATAACTCGTGATTTTTAAATTAATATAATGTTATCTTTATAAAGAAGCTACTTAAACTTAATTTTTACGACAGTTTTTTAAAAGGATTTTCAAACTCTTTTGATTGTAATCAAAATATTTTACGCTTGCGCAGATTCTGTCCAGCATTAATTGAAGTTTCTTATCGACTAGTTTTTTTTTATCCAATGAATAAACATACTTAAATTTATGATTTTGTGAGTTATTTGAATGAATCTAATTTAAAATAAGAGCTCTTTATTAGCTGACTTTAAAACAGTATTTTTATCATAAAAAAGGTTGAAAATAAATTCTTTCATCGCGTATTTAAGATAGTTTGAACGCTAAAGAATACTTGAAAGCAAATTCTGGGCAAAAAAAGTTGCATATTGCGTTGATTTGAAAACTAGGTTATGTTTACTAATTTTGTTTAAAAAATAATACTAATTTGGGGAAAAAGTAATCCATTATGTTTTCTGTAGACGTCTGTAGTGATAGATATCTCGTGAGGTATCTATCAAACAATTTCAGATTTATGCTTGTTGGAAAGGTGACATTTGACACTAAAATATCCTCTTGCGGTTTTTTGTTTGATTAATTCAGTTACGAGTACAAGGTTTTAAAAATTGGAAGACAACAAACAGAAAATTCGATACATTTTCGTTTTTCTCTTGTAACGGCGAAAACGATAGCCGGATGGCTAAAATTGTGAAAGGTGTTTATTGTCCTATATAAGACTGTAACAACCAGTTACGTACAATTTTTGTTTCATCGATTCCGTTCGGGTATTTTTGATGTTAGAGATGCACCTCGCATGTGGATACAGCAACGTCGAAAATGTCTATAAAATATCAAAAATGATCAAAGTTAACCGCATGTCAGCAGTCATAACACGCAAGACCTAAAAATCTACATGAAAGCTGTTTTAAACCTTTTTACAAAGTGAATCCAAAAGAAGTTACATAAAGTTTATGTAAAAATAATGGATTTCGTTTTCCTCAACTTAATATATCCTGATTAGGTTAGATACCGCAACCGGATGGAAATTTGATTTACATTATTCGGAGCTTACAATTCTTCTTTTATTCAAAAAAAAATCTATATGAAAATTTATTAATAAGCCCAAGAGCATTTAAGAGATTTCCTTCCAAAATTATGAATATTTTCTCTCAGTAATGAAATACCGTTATAATAATGGACACAAGTCATATAATTCATTTAATATTTTTTAACTATAAGTTCGGTGAAAGATATGTGATCAATTCACTAAGTTCAATTTATATGGTCACTTGTAATACACGGATAGGATCAAAGCAATTATAGTGATTATTATTGGATTTTAGATAATTTTTCTTTATAGGTCACATGTCATTGATTAATATTGCATATGATGAAATCCTACATGTAAACGCCTTAAGAACCTAGATCTTGAAATCTGGCTGGGCTGACATTTGAAAAGATACACAAGATGACAGGAATTACCTTAGATATCAGATTAAGTGCATCTTGTCATATTAGTAATTGCTCTATCTGTGATGATTGCTTATATTCTGCTTGGTACAGATAAGAATTAATAGAATATTTCTATAGTTTACTGTATTGTTTACTTATAATTGTAGATATAAATAACTATGACCTTATTTAGGAAACATGATAGAATGAGCCATAAATCAACATCATGTCGTTATATTTAAGAAATAATAGGCATTGCTCTATCACATGGGAATCGGTAAAACCATGTACACCAAAAAGTTAACTTCAGCACCATTAATCAGTAATGAGGTTGATTAGATATGTATAATATGTATATCTTTCTTAATTTTAACAATATAAAAATGCATTTTGTGCGCCAATTTGTCAGATGAATAACTATTGTTTGAGTTTTTAGATTTTATTTCTTGGGAAATGGAAATATATCCCATTATGTATCAGAAATCATGCAAGAACACAATGGTATACTTCTGATAGCAAAAAATTTCTTTATTAAGCTTTTGCTATGCACAGTCGAATTTGCTGGTGAAACTTCAAATAATGTTTCCTACTTAAACGTGTATTGTGTGGTGGTGTAATTTAAAAAGTTAATTTCCCAAATTTATTTGGATAGATTTTGGGAAAAAAATTTTTTAAATACTTTCAGTGCAATTTTAGCACCATTATACATAAGAAATGAAAGAGCTTATATATCAATGTCCATAAAATTACTGTTAATAAAATAACATTATTTATCGCAAAATATTTCAATGAATTAATTATATTAATAAATATAATACAAATTAATAAGCACATTTTTATAATACTTTTCATACAATAATTTACACAAAACAACATATAAAAAATCAATTGTATTTCTTTTCATTTAATGGCCATATTTAAATAATTTATTTACTTTACATTGTAGTTTGAAAAATCGAATCTCAATTAAAACTAAATTTAGTTTTTTTATTTCTACTTCGGACTCAATTTTTGCGTTAAAGTGTTTCTGGATTTACGTATATTATTAAATTACTGTTATTCTGCAGCTTATTAAAAGCTTTTTTCGCCGTATGTTATGATCAAAAAATAATTTCTAACCTCGGAATCTTAATTCTAGAGATGCTGCAAGTCGTATCATATCGTAGTACATAACTACACTTTTACATTCGATTTCTTTTCCATGACCACAATACTCGTCAATCCAAAATTAGAAGAAGCAATAGAATTTTATAGGACAGCCTTTATTAATAAAAATTTTGCTTTATGAGCTTATAATGTAGAAGAGTACCTGCTTTAATTTGCTTATCACCCTTCTATCATGATAAGCAATTTAATATTTAAATTAAAACCTATATCAATGCATGATAAACAGAGTAAATTGTAGCTGTTTTATAAATTAGGCACAAATGGCCTAATTTTTCAAATACCTACTATTCAAAATAGATCCTAGTAGGCAAACTACGGGAGAATATAAGATCATTTTTTTTTCCTGACTAAGATTATATATATATATAATGTACACCAAAATTTACAACAAAAATATATTACTAATGTCTTATTTCCGAGTCATAAAGTCCCATTTTTAAAAATTTGTGTCAATAAATTATGTTTAAAATCTGTACATCTTATAGTTATTTTGAAAATATAAGTTCTGTAAATAAATATCATTATTTTACTTTACGGAAAAATAAATAGGGTATATATAGATCAAACAAATTATACTGAACAAAATTTTGTTTTCAAAAGAAAAATAAGTTTGTTCCAAAAAATGAATGCTTTGGAACAAAGTAGTTGTTTCAAGAGAAAATGTTATGTTTTCGGACTTTTCGCTTTCTGAAAAATGTAAAAGAAAAAGTAAGAGCATTTTTCTCTCTATCATGACTTCTTATGTAGTTATTATGTATGCTCTTTGAAAGTAAACAAATGCATATATAAACATAAAAGATCGACAGAAAAAATTTTAAAGCAATCTTACTTTAACAACCAATGTAGGATTATTATAATTATCATGCAAGTAAATGAGGAAGCTTAGCGAAAGATTTCTTTTTATGAATAATGTATTAAAATTCACCCTATGTACTAGTTAACTAAGAATATAAAATGATAAACTTGAAAAGAATATTATAAAAATAATTATTGTTGTGAATTAATTGCAAATTTTTCAGATGTAATTGTGATTATATTTTGATACTTTAAAATGGCTTTTCATAGTGAAACTATCACTTAATAATTTAAAATTTTAAGAAATTATCTTTAAAACATTTTGTAAATAAATAATCAAGTTACATTAGTATTTGTTTATTTAATATCAAAGACTTTTCTATAAAAGTTAGCTTAATCTAGAAAATAGTTTTTTTCCATGCCATTGAATAACTATGAGAATCATTCGCTTTATATAAAAATATTTTGACTTGAAGTTTGTGTAGATAGTTGATATGTCAGTCTCATTTTGCACTCTTGTATAAATTTAACTGGATATTATATTTTGAAATGGTCTCGAAGCACTCTAGTATCTTCATTCTCTAGTACACAGTATCTCTAGTATGAATCAAATTCATGAACTGGTGATCTTAATATTTTATTTAAATCATTTTATTAAGATCTAATGCTGTAAGTGAAGCATTTAGATCTAAAAGAACAGAAGGAGAGAATTCAGCCTCCATCTTGATCAGTTTATAATTTTGCATAGCTTATAGTTAATAATTATAAAATATTTAAAGACGCATTTTTATGGTTTTGGAATTTTTCTCCAAAGAACGTGCAAAATATTCTTATGTTAAGCGTAAGTGAATTTGTTAATCTCCCAAACAACCATCTTGAAAATTGGTATCCAAACAGCAGAAATATTGTTACCTTGCTAAATTAATACAACAGCAGTTGTTGTTTTCTTGTGCCAACTAGGCTGGCAATATGGGGTGCGCTGCTCCACTTTTCCAACAGAACCGTAGTCTGGTGAAGAGTCCGACCTCCTCAGTACACCCATGCCATAAGTACCTCGTTTATAAGGTGGGCAACTATTCACATAAGGAAAGGACAGCGGAGAAAGAGAGAGAGAAAGTACATCCATTGTGTTATTGTGACTTGAGAAAAAGTCGTGATATTTGCAACCAAAAAGTAAGGAGTTCTATACGGAGAAAGCAGGAGAAAATAGTGTCTGGTTACGTAAAACAGACCGTAGTGGCATTGTCTTCCTAATGTAAGGAAACAGCTAGGAGGGACAGGATTTGTGGTATTTTATCTGTTTTGTTCCTGTTTCTAAATTACAGGGACCCTCTTAACTTTCTGGGTTATGGTGTCACCCCATAACACAGAAGTTTAAGTGCTACATTGCAAAAGTGAAAATGTCTTTATTTTTCCCCTTAAAATCATCTTTTGTTGATTAGTATCTTGGTCCATCATTTTTTGTTGATTAGTACCTTGATCCATCTTCTTTTGTTGATTGATACCTTGATCCATCTTCTTTTGTTAATTAGTACCTTGATTCATTTTTTTATTGATTAGTACCTTGATCCATCTTCTTTTGTTGATTAGTACCTTGATCCATCTTCTCTTGTTGATTAGTACCTTGATCCATCTTCTTTTGTTGATTAATATATGGTCATCATACATTTGATCTTAGAGTATGTGATTTCATTTAAAGAAAAAAAGTCATTCTTTTAATTTAAAATAAACTACAAAAGACAACGTGCATGAACTTTACATGTTATTACCCTTGAAAAAGCTACGAAATGTGTAGCTGTTTCAAATAAAGTTCCATGCAAATAAGGGTCTCAGTCAAACATCTTATACAATAGATTGGGTATATCAATAGATTTATTAAGAGTATTAAATAATGATGTCATCAAAACTTTGTAATTAGTTTAACGTAACTATGAGAAAATATATTTTAATATGTCTTTTATAGAATTTCCAATAATTTACATTAACTACTAAATCCAATAGAATTTATAAATAAAGAAATTAAGAGGAAATTGCGATACTAATTTTGAGCAAATAAAAAATAAATAAAGCAATGTAGAAGTCGTGGAACTTTACCAATGTCATTTGAAACAATTTATGTGAATTCATTGGATTTGTGAAGTTTAGAAATTCATAAAAATATACGAATATATTATTGCATTAACATGTGTTTCAAATAAAACACCATTAATTTGTCCTATCTGGAAGATGACATCTATAAAAATAAATGCATCTAAAAATGAAATCATTTGAAAAATTGTATTTAATTGGAAGACATTTATTAACGGAAACTCATTCATTAATTTGGACTTTTTGCTCGAAACAAATACAAATAATGCATAAAATGAAATGAAATAACTGGAAACAAGTAATATATAACATGGGCAAGTAAAATATTTGAATTATTTAAGAATATATAAATCACAACATTTAAAGTTAAATGATTTGCAAATATTTTAGGATATTTCTTTGATGTGTTATCATTAAAAGCTATATTTAAAAAAATTGTTAATGCTTAATTTCTTTATTAAGTCAATGATGTTATGCAATAAAATCATTTGTTTAATTAATTGTCCTTATAATTGATTTTTTCTTACAAATTCCATTTGAAACTGGAAGGGAAGTTATGAGCTAGGGATAACTATATTTTTCATAAAAAAATGGATTCATCTTTAATGAATATAGATTATACTGCAATCAAATATACTTTAAATGAAAAAAAGCAAAATTCAATTAATGTAAACATATTCACACACGCAAGAGTTCCCACAATTTTCAGTATAAAATATTATTTTCTTATGAGTTTTAAAAATCGCAATTTTTTATAAGTTTACATTAACTTGATTTTCTAGTTTCAAATTTATAATCTGACATGTAAGAAAATACAAATTTCGTTCAGTAAAAAATAAAAAATTAACTTGTGCACCAACAACAATGAAATATTTACTAATTTAACTTCAATCAAATATTCATGCTACAATTTTTCAAGTTACAAATTCTCTGAGATGATTTTCATTAACACGAAACTTTTAAAACGACTGCTCAAAACTTTCTGGAAAAAGAATTATCCATTCTTAATTCGGAAAACTAGTATAATTAACGTTTTTATAATTCAAATAACTTATAATTAACCATTTTTAATTCGAGTTAAATACTGGATGCGGTGAGACAAACAGCTGCAACTCTTTACATTTCTTCCATTATAAAATTTATTTTAACCGATACGATTATCCAAACAAATGTTTTACCATAAATAGTTCTAAATTCCCAGAGGAATAAACAGGAGAATTCTTTTCCCCGTTTATTTCTCCAGCTATCTCATATGCAAAAAAGTTATCACATAAAACGAAACTCTTCAACATATTTCTTCCACTTACAACCATTTGTAATTGCTTGCCTACCTTTCTTTTCGAAAAAAGGTAAAAGAAAAAAGTTTTTATCGGAGAAATAACCGTATTATACATAAAATTATCTACATACTTTTTTGATGAATCCTAGTAATTCTAGAACATTCCCGATGGAACATTAACTGGTAAAAGTTCTTGAAAGACGCACACCATTTTGGGCTTGTTAATGCATTTCCTTTAAAGAAAGCGAAAATTATTAGCGATATAATAAGACGCGGGAGACTTTTGCTTCTAGATTTAATTGCTGTAAAACTTTCTGATTTCTTAAATCGTTAACGCTGATTTGATGCAAAAGAGAAAAATTTCTTCGGTTTTAGTTTAGTAGGAAAGAGTGCGTTTACGTTATTTTTAGCTTATCAGCATTGCTTTTCTTTGTTCAATAAATTTCTCTCATTAATCTTATAAAAAAGAAATCACATTATTGCATGCAATAATTGCATTGGAAGTGAATTATTGATATGATTTCCGTTGCATAAAAATACATAAATGGAGAAACTCTTTTCATTTCATAAATTAATATTTTGTGAGAAATTTTTTGATACGCGTTTAGTTTGGAAATTAAATCTATGTTAATACAAGTTAGGGTTTCTTCATTTTTCAATTAGTTTCGTTATCTTGGTAATTATAAGACGAATATTCATTTTTTTAACTATAATGTATATGATAAATTACCTTTTATTACCTTTTCTCAAAATTGTCTATATATATATATATATATATATATATATATATATATATATATATATATATATATATATATATATATATATATATATATATATATATAAAGGAATTAAAATCATTTAATTTAGTATATTGTATCACATTTAATATATTGATATAGAAGAATCAAATCCCGTGTTAATTTCGATCATTTAAAATACGTTGAGAACTTAAAACATAACAGTCTTTTAGATTTTAACGAATAATTTATATGCAAGATTTTCTGATTATAGTTGAATTTTTAAATTTGGAATTTAAATAACATAAGTGCTTGGAACAAACAAAATAAAATGAGCAATTTATAAGCTCTTGTCTCTTGAGGCATTGGCATTGTTCTTTGGCGATATTTATGAGAATTCATTTCATTTTTTTAAACTCATTGCGGTTTTGTAAAATAACTGAATTTATAAGAGATTATAAGCGTTTTACAATTGTACTTCGTCCCATAATAAGTGCCATTAATTTACCTTATATTTTCCTTAAAAATATTGGAAGCATATTCATAAAATAAAATTAAAATAAAATCAAAATCATTTTAAAAGTTAATTACAGTTGGGAATTATTTTTATCGAAGAAAACTTAATTTATTAATTAGATTTTTCTAAAAGTTAATGATAAAACAATGCATATAATCAAATGGAGGAACTGGGAATTAGGAAAAAGCAACACATAATTATGTAAAAATTAAATTTCTTAATTAAAATAAATTTTTGTTCAATTATTCAGACGATTTTAAGGCAAAAAGATATATATATATAGATATATAGATTAGATCACATGTAATTAAACTAACGGATTTTTATGTTGAAATATGTAAATTAGAATGTAATATTTATAAAAAATACATTATATATAATGTAAATTTTTATTTAGTCCCCCATTTTTAACATAACATGCAATTTAATAATTATTTGTCAAAAAAACCTATTTTTTACAGCCCCATCTAATATGAAAATAAATGTGAAATGTGTGTGCATCTATATTTTACCTAAAAAAATCTATTTTTTATAGTGTATTTGAAACATCAATTAAATACATAAAAGAGATTTATAAAGGCAAATTTATAATGCAAATAAGATTTTTGAATATTTACTGTGCGTGTGTAAAAAATTATATTTTTCATTTCATTTTTTTTTTAATTTCACCTTATATAACTCTATTTTCAAAATCAACTATGAAAATAAATCTCACGAATTCAATGTCAATAAATACTGTTTTATATCACTTGATTTTTTTTTAGTTCTTAATTACAAACTGGGATGTAAGAAAATGCAAATTCTGCTCTTAGTCATACATAAAAAACTATATAAAAGTTGTGAAATACTTCTTTGTAATATAACATATATTAAATATGTATCTTGCAATTGCTTACAGAATAAATTTTTGAGATATATTTATTATAATATATAGAGCAACACGAAACCTTTCATAAACTAAGGAATTCTCAAAACCTTTCTTTGAAAAATCCAACTTTAATTTAGCTGATTAGTATACTTAACTATTCTTAATTCAAATAATTGCGAATTGTAATGAAACAAACATGTGACTTTTTTATTCCTACTTTTATAAAATTTATGTTCACCAATATGTAAGATGGCAGATGTTTTACATTAAGCAGTTTGAATATCTCACAGGAAAAACACTTTTCTCCATTCATTCTTCTAACTTCGAGACGCACATAAAAAAAGTTACCATGTAAAGAGAAACACTCAAAAACTGTTTCTCATCTTGCAACTATTAGCAATCGCTTTCATATCTTCCATGGCTAAAAAGAGATGAAAAAGTTTTTATCGGGTAAAACATAATTATATTACATAAAACTATTTACATGCATTTATTTGATGAATCCCAGTAATTCTAGATCCTAGATCATTCCCGATGGAACATTAAATAGTAAAAGTTCTAGAAGTTTCCCATCATTTCAGGCTTATTAGCGTATTTTCCTTAGAAAAGAAATTATCAGATAAATAGAGTATGTGGGAACCATATACTCTCTTTCTGTTAGATTTAATTGCTTTTTAAGATTGATTCTTTGAGATGCTAAATGGGATTTAGTGCAAAAAAGAATAATTGTTTCCTTTAACTATTATAGAAGGAAGTATAAGTATATTTTTAATTTATTTTAATTATATTCGCTAAATTTAATTAATTTTTTAGAAAGAAATATCCTAACTTATATTTGCCTCAGAATAAACTTATGAATGTATACCATTTCTATTGTATAACTATAATAAATTGAATCGTTCCGTTTCTTGTAATAATTAACACTGCGTAATACTTCTTTCAAAAATTCTAGGTAATGTTAATTACGAGTTGCAACTTAAAATTAACATTGCAACTGAAATCAACGCAAGAGATTCGGAATTTTTTAATTGGTTCCTATGTTTTGTAAATTTAATATTTTTCATCTAAAATGTATTCAGATACATTGTACTACAAGTTTCATATTTTTATAAAAAAATTTTTTTAAGTGTAATTTATCACTGGTATGTTGCTAATGAAAGAATAGCATTCTTTCCTTCTTTCTTTTGTATATTTTCAATTAATATTGTATGAGTTAAAAAGCAAATGGTTGATAAAAAAATTTTTTCTCAAAATGCAATCAATCAAATCAATTCTCAAATCTTATATATCAAATAAAAAAACTTTATAATTAATTTTATACAAGTGAGTTGATAATTTATTTTTTATCAAAGTACTTACATTTTTTATAATGAATATTCAGGATGATCATAAATTAGGATGAATTTTTCAGGACATGTAATAAATTATGTACAGAGTTCCAAATTAAAAAAATACATGGTTACATAATACTGATTATTATATATATATAGCTATTCCCAAAAAATAAATAATTGAATAAAATTTAAAAAAGAAAAATTTCAAAATACTGTCTTTAAAGTATACATGTATCGTAATAAATCTTTTTTATTTTACTTGGAAATTAAAATCCCATATTCTTCATGCGCACTCACCAATTCTTCTCACGTTTCTTCAAATATAGATGATTATCAAAGGAATGGAAATACCTGTGAATAAAAGATATTTCTAATGCCACTCTTAAGCAGTAATGCTTACGAATATTATAAAAAACCATCAATTTTTTTTATAAACAAGAACGCATATATATTTTAGTAGTAGGTTTTAGCCATACTTTTATGTTTTGGATGAATTGGATTTTTTTAAAAAAAAGTAAAATGTTGAACCTATTAAATTTTCAAAGAGGCCAAATTGTGGTAACCCTTCTACTACTATTGGTCTTCGGAACTACAATCCATGCAAGATTTTAGCCTCCTTCGCCAAACAGCTTCAATTTTTCCAATCCTTGACTTTTGTCTTCCAATTTTTGACCTTCATCGTTTTCACAAATCCTTTTCCACCTCATCCAGTTATCACTTACAAAAACGTCTGACCTTTTTTTTACCCCTCCCCCCTAGTCTCATATATACTTTCTTTGCTGCTCTTTCATCACTCATTCACTTTAGATGTTCCAGTCATTGTATTCTTTTTGTTTTTATTACATTAATTATGTATTTTCATTATAGAGCTTATTTAATTCATAATTACTCCCAATTATTCATATGTTTTCATCCCTACTTGATCCATACATTTTTCTTAAAAATTTTCAAAGATAATGTGCTACTTTTCTTCTTTTTGAATAGTAGCCCAAGTTTTAGCTTCCTAAGTTACAATAGGTCAAATTATTGTTTAGTTTTAGTTTTAACCTTCTTGAGAGCACAGTGAAAATTTAAATAATGGTTAATCATTAAAAATTAACATTTATTTCCAGCAGCCAGTTTAGTCTATATATCAGAGTTTCATTCTTTCAAAATCGAGCTCAATGTTTACTGCACAGAAACTCGTCTCACTGAAACAAGTTTGACGGAAATAAACCCAGAAACTAAACCCACATACACACAGAACAGCAAGACAAGCTCGCAATGTAAAAAAATGAATGGACAGAAAAGCTCAATGCAAGAGAAATACGGCTGTTGAAGTGGATTGCCATGTCTAAATGCGAACAACCGAAGCAAATGTGGCCATAGAGTTCAATCATAATTCCCGAGTTTTAATGGTTACAGTTTGAAGGTATCTTTATAAACAGAATATTTACAGAGAACCAGCAATTTCATTGTCACAGATGTTAATGTTAAACGTGGCCTACATTAGTTTCATATGTCTAAACCTGGTCGATTGATAAGTGGAAGAAAAGTAATATGTTCTGTGGCGAATCGACTTTTCCTCTTTTTTCTACAACAAATCGGGTATACATTTTGCAAAACCTAATCAAGCGCATGTTCGTGATTACCTCTTATTAACCGTCTAGCATTGAGATGGATCTATCATTATATGAACTTGTCATTATATGGTCGTGTTGTGGTTTTCTGCTGGATCAGCCGTAACTCTGACCACCGATCGATGTAGTTGTGTTTGTTCATTTATGGTTTGATGAACACAAGACAACTATATTAGCCGATGTTGACATCCGAATAGAATATGGTCTATTTTAGAGGATTCAAAGCATGATCACTATCCTCCCCCGGTCACTATCCCAAAGTTTTCACAATGTCTCCATGAAGAATGGTACAATATTGTCTCAACACATATAGGATTTGATTCCAACATCTCTTTAGACAAATCTAAGTCGTTTTACATGGCAAAGGTACACCGTACCAATAAAGGATATTTTATAAATCTAATTTGTTTCCATTATGTTAATAACCACCCGTACATAACTCGTTAGAGAATTCTAAGCAACAAACGTTAATTTATGATTAGTTGTATATTTTTTTCAAATTGTCTTTTGAATACGAAAGCTTTAAAATTATTTTAATAAAATAATTTAAATCACTAATCGAAAGTATTTTAAAAAAATTTTTCTTGCATAGTTCAATAAATTTAATGGTTTGGTATGAGCTTAAAATCTAATCACATAATTAGTGAATTTGCATGTAGGCAATTAAATTAAGATTGAATCACTAATTAAATTTTCATTTTGTCCATGCTTTCTAAATAATATTCATTACAATGTTACTCTATAAAGCAAAATCAAAAATATTCATATTAAATGTAAAACGGTTGATTTGCCAATATATTCTCAGTTTTTGCACATTTGATTACCAGTGAGTGTTTGATTCAACCAGAGCTAGTAACATAAAGTGTATTTCGAGTCAGATGAAATGCTCACACCCTAATAACCTTAGAGAAATATGAAAGACATTCAACAATTTTGAGTTCTTAAGTCCATTTCAGACATGGAGGATTTTATTAATTTAGAATTCCCTTTAAATTTCAGCTCTGATTGAATTAGTATTCTCGTATAAAAAGTCACCGTAGTGACCATAATGAAGAGATGAGAAAACTTAAATTATTTTTAAATTTTGAATTAATTATTGAAACTGAAAGGAAATTGTGGTTAAATTGAAATACTATAGATATGAAAAAGTATCCAAAATGTTTAATTTAAAATTCAATTTTAAATTAAACATTTTGAATTTGACAAATTTACAATAAATTTTGTCCGCAAATGTTTATTAAATATTTTACGATAGTTTTAAATATTTGCAATCATTAGGAAAAATTAAATTTTATGATTTAAACAAAATAGTTTTTAATTAAAAAATTATTTTCCTTCATATGATTTACCTCAATTCTCTGCAAAGCTGGGAGCCAAATTGTTAGTATTTTGGTCTTTGGTTCAGCAGTTGGTAAGTTTGTATCCCACCTCGGTTTTCAGTGTTTGTATAGTGGTTCGGAATCCATAAGTAACGGCATAATTAATGCTCGTGTATTAAATGATTATTAAGCTGGAATAAACCAAAAAAGAACAAATCGAGCAAAAACAAAACCTAAATCATGACTCTAATTATAAATTATTTTAATTGCAAAAAAAGCTAATTCAGTTTAAATTAAGCAATTGTGTAATTAAAATAATTGTTTATATGTTTAGAAAGCAAGCATTTTGTGCTCAAAATCACCAGTTATTTAATTTCATGTAAATAAAGTTTTCCTATTCGAAACTATTTTATGAAGTGGGAATTAAAATTTAAGCTTAATTTTTCACGTGACTTCATTTATGAAAGTTTATTTAGGTTAGTGTTGAAACTTTGCTTTTTCATGTGCCTTTTTATTTATGAGAGATTATTTAGATTAATGATATTCCTTTATTTTTTATTAATATATTTTTTTGGAAATTTCTTTGTTAATTTTAAAGTGTTATTTCTAAGGCTTCTCCTATTTCTAACTTAAATTTTATAATTTGCTTATTACTTATTTCAAAATGACGGATGTGTGTGAACAAATTGAGTTTCTAAAATTGCAATAAAACTATTGCATCTGCCAGAATAGGCTTGTCCTCAATTTCACGCATAATTTCAATTAATAATATTCATTAATTTCAACAAATTCATTTTTCGGAAATAATCTGATCCCTGCCGTGATCTTTCTCATCAAAGAATCGAAAATTAATTTTCTATCCGAAATCGAAAG
>JAPDSC010070229.1:96423-118028 GCA_026290005.1 Latrodectus geometricus
AAAGGAACACAAAAGGAAATACCCAAACACAAAAGGAACACAAAAGGTAACACCCAAACACAAAAGGAACACGAAAGGAAATACCCAAACACAAAAGGAAATACCCACATGAGATCTAAAACCAAAATTTATAAAATTAACATTTATTTGTGCCTGAAACAATAATGTAATGATGCATTAAATGAAGAAGAAATATTAGACATGTTAATCCTTGTAAAACCTTAGTCATAAGATAGGTAATTTACATTGGAAGATATAAAGATTGATTTAAGAAAAAATATTCTTTCCTTTATTTCATGACATCATTGCTGAGGATAATGAAACTAAGGAAAAGCGTACCTTATAAGCTTAATTTTCCATATTAATTTTTCTTAAATTTATTTTGATGTCTTGTTGTAAACACCCTAACGATTTAAGGCTTTTTCATAACTGTTTATTCATCATATATCATCACCTACTGGGAAGAGTTTTCATTGCCATATGTGAATGGGTGAGTTATCGACAAGGAAGGAAACCTCGAAAACACTCAACAACATATTCTAAAAGATGTTATTTTAATTTTTGTATACCTATATCTGAAATGTTTGTTTCAGAAAAAAATAGAAGAAACTATTACACTATAAAGATTAGTACTTTAATGTAATGAACTTACATAAAATATACAAATTTAATTTATAAATTTAGGATATATAAAATATTTCTATTTATTTTTTAATATAAATTAAATTTAATATGAAAAAAAACGAATTTGAAAGTAAATGAAATTTTTCTTTCTTAAAAAATTTCATAATAGCAGCAAAAAAAAAATCTTTTAAACAAGTATTGAGTGTGTAAGATGAAATTAGAAAAAAAAATTAAAAGCGAAATCTATGATTATTTTCGAAAAATATTTTATAAGAAATTGTAATTGAAAAAAATTGTAAGAAAATATTTGAATTAAACAATGAAAAAAATTTTAACTTTATTACTGAAAAAATATTAATATAGTCATAAATATACTGATAATTAATACTATAAATGCTTTAAAATTCTATTAAACAAATACGCATTCATATCAATTACTTTAAAATCGCGATTTATTTTCATAATACTTATAAATAAATTCTTCATATATATACTTTAAAGATAAAACCATGTACATGTGAATAAGCAATTTGGAGAGTAAAGGAACATTTTTTATTTATTATAATATATAATAATATTTAAAAAAGATTATCAAGTAATTAAATGATAAAAAATGTGTGTATAATCAAGGATTTCAAAACAAATATGTCTTAGAGAAAATAATATTAGTTTGGGGAAAAAGTAATCCATTATTTTTTCGGTAGACGTCTGTAGTGATCGATATCTCGTCAGGTATATATCAAACAATTTCAGATTTATGCTCGTTGGAAAGCTGACATTTGACACTAAAATATTCTCTTGCGGTTTTTTGTTTGATTCATTCAGTTACGAGTACAAGGTTTTAAAAATGGAAGACAACAAACAGAAAATTCGATACATTTTCGTTTTTCTCTTGTAACGGCGAAAAAGATAGCCGGGTGGCTAAAATTGTGAAAAATGTTTATCGTCCTATTTAAGTCTGTAACAACCAGTTATTACAATTTTTGTTTCGTCGATTCCGTTCGAGTATTTTTGATGTTAGAGATGCATCTCGCATGTGGATACAGCATCGTCGAAAATGTCTATAAAATATCAAAAATGATCGAAGTTAACCGCATATCAGCAGTCGTAACGCGCAAGACCTAAAAATCTACATGAAAGCTGTTTTAAACCTTTTTACAAAGCGAAACCAAAAGAAGTTACATAAAGTCCACGTAAAAATAATGGATTTTTTTCCCCAACCTAATATTTTTAAAACACTTCTCTCTTCCAGATTTATACAATAAATATTCAAAAGTGTGGAAATCATTTCAAATTGAATTGTAATAAAATAAAATAAGTTACTCATATTTTATTTAGACGTAAGTGAATATTAAAAAAAAACGGTTTTTATTCACATTTTAATAGCATGTAAGGAAATATAGTCTTACGTTTTCAAACACATGAACAACGACAACTTTAAATAAATATTTAACACTTAATTTTTGTTAATCAGAATTATACTAAAACTCTATAATGTAGTAAATTTCAATGGCTATGATTCTATATAAAGACGAATAAGCAATATTTTCATTATAACTAAAGGTAATTAAATCTATTTAAAAATTGAATAAATGTATCAAAATATTTTATACTTACATAACATTTTTATTTAAATACCATGTGTACATAACGTATCAATGAAAAAATATTTTTTTATTTTTTTGTGAAAACATCCTTTAGCATTACATTTTAATACAAATTCAAACAAAACTTTTCAGCAATCTTAACACAGAAATTAATATATATATAAAATTATATTTCACTATAATTAAAATTTTGTATGTAAATATAATTAATAAATATAAATAGAGCATTACTATTAGATGTTTTACTTATCAGTTAAACATCAAATAAATTACATCGCTTATAATTTCATTTGATACTCCCTTGAGTAAACTTTTATTCTTTTTCTTTTAGATCTTTTATTATAATTTTGCCCATATTTTACTTGAAGTAATGAAATATATAAAACATATTTTCCAAAAAAAAGCATTGGTCTAAAAAGGAGAATTGTTAAAAAAGCAAAGTTTTTCTGATTGTATAATTAATGTTACAAATAAAAATTTAAATATGAACTTTTTACTTATCTATGAAAAATGATGTTAGAATCAATTCAAATTATAAAATATAAAATTTATAAAGTAATTATATTAAAAAGGTAATATAACTTAAATTATATATATATATATTTATTTATATGTATTATATGTGTGATTAAACCCATAAGAATTGATTTCCTCCTTACATAATTCAAATTTCACATAAATTCTTTCATGCATCTTAAATTATTGATATTTTGCTTCATTTCTTAAAATAATTATTAAGAATATCGAGTTTAAAATTAAATAAGCTCATTAATTAAATAACGTTTATTAGAATTTATTTAATACTATATAAGATGTATTTAAATACTTTATTCAATATGATATGTAAGCTTTGCGTAGGTTAAGTATTTTTAAAAATTTATGTAATTAAGCATGTCATTTTGATTAATTCTATAATGTAAACGATTTCGTAATAAATATATTTTGAAATGGCAAAATGTGACAAAAGGATGATTTGAATGGAATTATTCCAAAGAATATTTACACTAATTTACACTAAATGAATCCTTAAATTAAATTGAATGTCATATTTATGTTAAAATACGTACATCTATAACTATATCATTTTAAGGATATAAAGAATGTTCACATCATATTATCTAATCATAAAGTTATTCAATATTTCATTATATAATTTAAACATAGTTACACCTATTTTAAACATGAATTTGCAATTTACTATTAACTAATAAGTGAGTGACATTCTAGGTTATTATTAAGAAATCATTTTATGCAAATCCAAATGTTGACAAGTTTTCTATAATAGATTTTAAATTGATTGGTTATACTGTAAAACGTTCATTGTTCATGCTCTGAAATATATTCCTTAAATAGTTTTATACATTGTTTTATCTATTTTAAGCATAAATCTGTCTCTGATTATTATTTAAATTGTATTATTAAATGAAATGGTGGATATCATAACGTAAAAGTTCATAAAATTTGCTGATAATATTTGTTGCTCGACAACTTTAGAAATTATCCTCTCCCCCTTTGAAAATTTATTATACTAAAATGATTCTATCTTACAGACTCAATAGTACATATCGAACATATCATAGGTCATTTGGTATATTTATAAAGGATATTATGGGCCTAGACAACGTGAGGTATGTTTTTTCAATACCATATAGTGGGGAAATTTTACGAAGCCTGTTCCATGGGCTGTAGGTGTTTGAATATGTTTAATTGTGTAAATATTTCGAAAAGATCAAGAATAAGATAACAAAATACTTTTTGTACTGTTTTCTCTTCAACCAATACTTGTGAGGATTTAAAGAGCTGGATGCAGGAATGTTCATTGATAACCTCTTGTGAGAGTTGACAAATGCCAACAGTAAAATGATTTGTTTTACGACACCATGAAGCTGTCAACTAATTTTTATGCTTCATCAACTGGATAATAGTGTACCAGGATAAGGATAACACAATGTACAGAAAAGGGGAATCGTGATTTAATATGAAAAGGATCATCGCAAGTAACTACGAAGGAACTATATGAAGGATGTTTCCAAACTTTTTAACTAAGTATTACTAATGTCTTTGGCTTGCTCCACAGCATACAGCTGTACACTGTCATAATGTTATACAACGCAGAATATCTCTGTAAATGAGTGCTTTAAACAGGTTTGAAACTTCAGTAACAAAACATTTTCTTCAAGATTCGGCAAATGCTTCTGATTTTGGATGGTGGTTACATTACATCCCTTCTTCATCCCTTTCATAATTTTTCAAGGAAAAATATTCTGCATCTCCTATTTAAAATATTGATGCTCTTTAATCTACTTTAATACTTAGACTACGGATTTGATTGATGTACTTATTCATTTTACATTCTGAATCTTATCCATTCAGCGTAAATGACTAGAACGTTTTTGTAATAAATCGTATATTGAAAACTTATTTTTACAGAAGATATGCATTTTCGTTGAGTAGATGTAACAAATTCTCATGTCTTCCCTACGAGATTATTGCTATGTTTACTCTCACTTACATGAAAACCATTTTTTTCAAAAATTGAATCTAAAATTCCAATTTGGAATTTGATAGCATTCCTTCCTGCCCTTTCCCCTAAAAAAAGAAATCACTGATTGACATACTTTTGCAGCAATTTTCTCTTTTAGTAAAATTCGTAATGAATGTAGTGACTACTTTAGGGTTCCTTTTATATGGATTTCTCTTATCTTGAAAATAAAGAATTATTTTATTACATCCTTTTTTCTCTCTTTTGTATAATTTTGTCTCTATTATTAATTCCTTTAAATTTTCTTTAAATGTACCATAAGCTTCTATTATATGACAAAAAAGCAATATACATTTTCACTTGTGTCGTCACAGCCAATGTCACACAAATTTTGCTATACATCTTCTTACTATACTTTATATATATTAAAACTCTAAAAAACTCTATTTTCTACTATATATATATATATATATATATAAAATAAAATTTTATTAGTTTGTATAATATTGTATTAAAATTTAAAAAATGCACGAAGGAAAGATATAAACTATTAAAACACATGTGACAATACTAACAGTTATAAGTCAGTAAAAATTTATATTACAGACTGAAACTATACTAATGTATCAAATAAGAAATTAAATAAGGGAATTTAAAAATATTTAGTTATAAAATAAATAAACAAATTCTCAAAAGGGAATGCAAGATATTTTTAGAAGCATATCTTCAAACTTCAGTATTTTTAATAAAAACGAAAAAAATAGTTTTGCTTCTTAGTACAAAACTTAACCAAATTTCCATGTTTTCAACGTGTTTTCGTTGACTTATATTTTAAGTTAATGATGATTATGTTCTAAATATCTCCGTAATATGAAAATGCTATAGACACTAATATTTAAAGTTTCCCTTTATTTAAAAACATTTATTATATATAAGAATAATTTAAAGTGTGATAAAAATATTTAAAATCTAGTAGTTAAAAACATTCTTTTAAATTTCTCAAAAAATGTTCTGGAATTCTTTTAAAATTTGGTGCAGATCTTTATAATGTCAAAGACTTTTTATATAATCACCAATCTTTTAAATTGATGTACGTTCCTACTTAAACACGTTCGTAGCACGCCTAACTGAAAGAATAACAGTTAAAATTGTAAACAAAGCGACAAGTTAATAACACTGTAAAATCACTTTTTTATGTAGTGCTTAATTCTAAGCTTCAACAAGCATATTCAGCAGAAATATTGCATGTTAGGGATAGTAAAATGGATTTAATCCCATAGAGACTCGTTCGGAAAACATCTTGAATAATTTATGTAAATTTGACAATCATCTTATTCAGTATTTTAAAAAATAGTGTAGTGATTTTTCCTCATATGTTTTAAAAGACTTATACAATATTTTCATGATGCTATTAATACAATTTTGCTTTCTTTCATTTTCAACACGCTTTACATTTATACTAAAATACTTGTCAGATATAAATTCAATCCTTATTTTTAAAATTTTTGATATAAATTTAAAGTCTCATTTATTATTTACTTCGAATACATGATAATTTGTTTCCATATAGTATAAAGAAATTATCATCAACACATGATAATTTGTTTCCGTATAGTTTCAATAAAGATTAAAATTCTAGTTCATTTTAGGAAAATGAAAGTATTGTATAAATTTTAAGTGTTTACTCGACTAAATATGTAAGCTAATTAGAGACATTCAAATAAATTTGAAATGTAGTGTTAGCGAGACTTATTTAAGTAATAATTATTGTGTAAAAAATACTGTTATTTCAAATTAAGAGGGAACTATTTTTTATTGAAAATTGAAAGCATTTTGTCAAGTTGGTATATTTTATATTTTGTTGTTTATGAGTGTCTGTTTTAAATTATATCTGTGAATATTTTGAAAGAATATATATATAAAATTCAATTTTTGGTCTCAGAAATAAAACTTTCTTTAAAATGGGATATGCAAATTGCCATCACCCTGACAAGAAGTCATAAATGATGATAACAATCATGATGATATTATTCATTGAAGTTTATTCAAGGTATGAAAAATATAATTTTGTTTTATTCTAAAAACGCTCAGAACTTTCCGATAGACCTAATAAATTTCGTGAAAGAATAAGTGTACAAAATGTATAAAATCATGCTATTTATGTGTTTTGTAATCGCTATACAATTTTTTATAATATTTTTGCAATCCCTCTGCATTGGAATTCACAAACAACTATCTAAACTTAATGTTAAGAAAAAAAATGTAAAGTTTAGTTGTCATGCTTTGCTTCGAACGATATGTTAAAAATTCGTTTTGTTAACTAGTTAAATGTAAATATGAACAGTGATTGAATTATTGCGTGACTTATTGATAATATCTGAGGCGCTTCGTATTTGACTTTTTAAAAATATACAATTATCAAAGCTAAGAATAATAATGAATGGAATTTTGTAAAAATTACTATACTTACTATAGTAGTAATAATTTACTACCTTTTTCTTCTTTATACATTTTTATACAACAGCAGCTATAAATAAGAACATTTGTTGCATATAATAAGAACATGTTTGAACTAAGCATTTATTACTCATTGTAATACACCAGTAAACGCAAATTTAAAAATTCAAAATAATTATTTTTCTACTGATTGAATATATATTACAAAATTTATAAATAGTAAAAAAAATTTACAAATGTAAAAAAAGTATTTTCTAAATAATATAATCAATAATAAATTTTATTGATAATTAAAAAATGTTGTGATAGTAAGTTCAATAAGGGGAACATTTTCCATTTTGTTTATATCAAATTATTATTTTTTTCCTTACATAAATAAAAAATGTATTCAGTTTTATTATTTTAATTCATTTATTTATTTATGTTGTTTAATACTATTACTTAATTACTTTCATTAATTTCTTTTACAAAAATATATACATATAATTTTAAAATGCTTTTTAAGAAAATTATTTTTTCCATGAGTAAAGTTAAAAAATTAACATATTACTATGATAGCTGCTTACATGTAAAATAAAATTAAAATTGATTGGTGAAATCAAATATTGTAATTGATTGCATTATTCTGGAATAATTAATTTATTTAAATTTTCATTCATAAATATTTAAGTAATATTTTCACTATCAAAAATTAAATTATAACTTAAAAAGCATAAAGGTTTAAATCAAGAATAATTATAAACGTGTGAGCATAATATCATCTACATAACTATATATATCTGTAAATATGAATATCTATCATCTACATCTGTGAAGATACATTAAATTTAGTAAAATTCGTTCTTCCGCTATTTGAAGACATTTCCTTTTATTTCCAAGTATCTGAACTTGTTATGGAAGTTATGAAAAGAATTATGTTATGCTGAATTTCAAGGAGCCAAGAATTACTGTTAAAGTATTTTAAGAAAGTATTAAGAATTCCGCAATCCAATCACGCACATACCTACATCAAAATACTGAGTAAAAACTAATTTTACCATTTTCATGATCCAAAGAATTTTTCTTTTGTTTACAAGATTCTCAACTCAAGTAGCTAAAATTTCTACAAGCTAGTCATTTAATTAAATCCAAATTAAATAGAGTCTAGCAATTAATTTTGCATGCAACCAAAAGAGATTACCGTTTATTTATATTACTTAAAATTTTAAAAAAATTATTAAATATGCTATGAATACCTCTTTAATATGCCCATTTGAAAATTCATATGTTTGAGCTCGTATATTTACCTATTTCTCAATACATAATGTTTCCATGAGAGTATATATTCAACTTAGAGAGAAATAATAAAATGCTTTATAACATAAATTAGTAGTATTACAAAAATTATCCTCTAAAATATCGATCAGAAACGTTTTTTTGAAATATTAAACAATATCATTCCATTGATATGAAATTTAATCTTTTCAATTCCATTAAAAATATGCACTATCTTTTACAATATTCTTTCCAAGTATTTGTTTTCATTTGCATATTTGTATTTGATAATGCATTTTATTTTTAAATTTATAATTTTGTATATTTTATTTCTAAGCACGGAAAACATTCTTTATATTACGAGTTATATCCTGCTGCATAATAAAGCATACTGTGATTCCATTTTAGCATTGAATTTAAATATTTCTCGATTGATAACCCTTAAATATAAACTTTTTTTTTTATTTTTAGCTAAACTATATACTCCTTTTTTTAATGACTCATTCATTCAATAATTAGCTATCAAAGTAAATACCTGAAAGATAACTAAGAAAAGTGTTTTATAGCATTTTACACTGATATACTTTGTTTTTCTTAAGAAGCATCATTAAAGCTATTACTATCACTAAAGGGCCGTGGTGTCCTCGTTGGTTAGGGCGTCGTTCTCGTTACCAAAAGGTGGTGAGTTCGAATCCCGGCTTAGCCGAAGATCCGTCGTATTCACTAATGGCGCATGGAGAACGTAAAATATGTCGGATCGCAATGTCCTCCATCCTCCATGTTCCCATTCCAAATTAATACCTCTGGGGGTGGTTGGAGCCAGGCTATGGGTCTTCTCTGGTTTCAATCTCTAAATTGGAAGATTCAGATGGTGCTGCCATCTATGAGTCAAAATTCGTTCTTCCACCTTCGTATGAGGGTGCTCTATTCAAATTCGGAAGACGCTCTCTCTCTCTCTCTCTCTGACTTCATTCGCCTAGTCTCTGAGCGTTGCCAAGTGTCATTTGTAACAACAACTATTACTAAAATGTGTATCCATCACTTCTAAACTTTATCAGCTTAAATAAATACCGAATTATAACTATAAAAATACTTATGAAATAATTTTATTAGCTTATTTTAAGTGCCTACAAATTCAAATGAAAATTATTTTAAATAAAAGCAGCTATTTGTGAGTGGATTTGCAAGCACATTTACTCATGATGTCTTCTTATATTAGAACCTACAAATTAAAAAAGCAGCTATAGATTAGTTTCAAGTAACAGGGTTTTGTTTTAGTTTTGTCTTTTAAAGTATTTTCGATGATAATAATGCTTATCTTTTAATTCCTTCCAACATTATAAGAAAATTCTTAATTTGAATTGGAGATTTAGTAAAAATATATTGAAATTTTATTTGATTTATTTATTATAAAATATTGTCATTATTATATTTCATCAAAATATTTTAATGTCCTTATTTTGCCAAAAATATTATGTTATCAAATAATTCTACCTAGAAATAAAGTTTTTAATGTTTTAAAAACCTTTTTTTAAAATATTTTGATATGCTTGCATTAAAATTTTTAAATGAATATTTTAAAAAATATCACCATCAGAATATAAAATTTCCAATTAATGTACGAAAATGTCAATTAAACTGTTTTATTTTAAATTTTTTCTATAAATAGCATAGTATATTAAGCTAGAAAATAACTTTTAATCATCGAAAATGAATAATAGCAGCATTTATCATTAATTAAAAATATTAATTTGAATTAGGAAAAAAATGTGATGCATAAAACAATAATATTGTGATTTTTTAACATTTAGAGTGATTGCTGTAACGACATTTTTTTATCTATTTTAGCAATTATGTTTCTGATAAAATTAGCATATTGATTTTGATATCATAAGAAATATTTATATTTTGACTTGATTCATTAATAAACAATTACACAGAGTTTGTTGCAATATTTAAATCATATTTAATAATTTCAATTTATAAAATCATATTTGATGCAATCACTAAAACATGAGCACAAAATATACATTTCAGATATATTTTTTCATTACTTATTATTGTAGTGAACGGATCTATATATCATAAGAAAATTTAGTCTCTATAATCCAAGAGATGAACTTCGTAAATAGCATATTAAACATTAAAATGAAAAAAAATATTTATTTATATATACAAGACCAACATCATACCCCTATTTGTATTACAATGAATCATGTTTTCTTTGATATTTCATCAAAAACATTATTCATGAGCTTGCAGAATTTCAAAAAACACTGCAAAAAACGTGTTTGATGGAATAAATTTAACACAGAGTAAATATTTTCCTTATTATTAAATGTTTACTTATCAAATATTATTCATTATAAATTTTTTCATGCATTTCTTTACCAGTATGTACATTTATTATGTGAGTAATAATCTGAAAGTACAAGTTTTTAAAAAAACTACTAATTCATCAAGTTATCAGTTAATTAAATAATCATCTATTAATTAAAAAAGCTATATTTCCTAAAATTTAGCTAAAGATCTTAAAGTATAAACAATTATTTTAGATAATTTTATTATTAATATATAGAATGTTTTAATAATTCTTTCAAATATTAGAAAAGTCTAAATCAAAATGCAAAGCCATTAGGATTAAAAAAGACGATTACAATACACTTTTTTAGCAAAGAAACTTTTGATAAATTTCATTCTTAAACTTTTTGATAAATTTTACATTCTAATGATATAAATATATTTCAACAAAACATTTAGAAAACATCATTTTAGATTCCTAATAAAAATTTAATTTAATAATTTAACAATTTTTATACTTTTAGTTTTGTTATCTAAGTAATGCTGTATAAAAATGTAATATAATAAAACATTCAAATAAAAAAAAAAATAAAATTGGGAATATAGGGTCACAAATATAATGTGTAAAATTCCTGATATTGCTTACTGATTTATATTTTATTTAGAATCATCTAAGATTTGTCAAATTCAAGTAATATCTAAATAAAAAACATATTATACTACTATTCCAAAATTTTGAGTTTTTCCCAAAACTAAAAATTTCAAGAATACTATTTTCAATTTTCTTATAATACACTGCTTAAAATAATTAAAGAATATTGTAAGTTTTATATAAAATAAACATATAAGCGAATATTTTTTGCCGAAAATGGGAGAAGAGAATCACAAATGCAAATTTTTACTGATTTTAAACTGTGGAATATGCTAATTTTGAGTTCGACGTCAAAAACGTCGCTTCAGCGGCAGTGAATGAAATTTGACTTTCAGTTAAATGAAAGACAATGAAGACAAAGATAATCGGCATTCAGTGACTGTTTCCTTTCGATGTGTACGATGTCTCAACGAAGTCGTTTAACCGATTCAGAAGCTCGGGGAGTCGTTGGTAGGTTAGAAGGAGGCCAAACTCAAGCTGAAGTAGCACTACCCATTGGAGTGTCACAAAGTATGATTTCCACGATATGGAACCGTTTTTTGGAGACTGGAAGTGCAGGCCGAAGATCAGGGCAAGGTCGTAGTAGACGGGCTACAACGCCCAAGGAAGATCGTTTATTAGTATTAACACCTTGGAAACACCAAAATATAAATGCTACACTTTTCCAACAACACCTTTACTGACACCACGGTTTCAACTCAGACTGTTCGAAACCGGCTCCATGGTGTAGGTCTGCATGCTCGCCGACCGATGGTATGTGTTAAACTAACATCTAGGCATCGTCACGACCGTAGGGAAAGGGCAACATAGCATGTGAACTGGAGGAGAAATGAATGGAGCAATGTTCTTTTTCTGGCGAGTCCCGTGTATCTGTTCATCCTGATAATAGACGTATTTTCATCTGGAGGGATAATGGCAGTAGGAATAATCCTGCATTCTTGCATGAAAGTGTCAAATATGGCAGTGGGTGAGTGTTGGTGTATGGTGGCATCTCCATTGACGGGGGCATAGACCTCTTTATCTTTCGAGATGGAGCTCTGACTGGTCGCCGATATAGGGATGAGATCCTCAGACCTATTGTAGTCCC
The DNA here is from genome assembly GCA_026290005.1 of Latrodectus geometricus. Lineage (NCBI taxonomy): Eukaryota > Metazoa > Arthropoda > Arachnida > Araneae > Theridiidae > Latrodectus > Latrodectus geometricus. Next base: position 108,888 of record JAPDSC010070229.1, read on the forward strand.
TTTCGCTGCAACAATCGGAGATGACTTCATTTTAATGGACGATAACAGCAGACCACATCGTGCTAACCTGGTGGTGAATTTCCTTTTCGATGAAGGAATATTACGAATGGAATGGCAAGCGTGTTCTCCAGTCATGAAACCAATTGAGCACGTTTGGGACTAAGAAGATGAGTTGCTGGCTACCAACCACCCCCACAAACTCTCCAAGAACTGGAAAGAGCTCTTTCGGAAGAATGGAACAGAATACCCCAACTCGTGATTAATAGCCTCATTGACTGCATGCTTCAAAGGTGTTCAACGTTGCTAGCCGTTCGTGGAAACCATATCCCCCTACTGAAAATGATTTCCTTTGCAGAAAACACATTTTCTTATTCTTCTCATATGCACAAATTGTGTTTTTTTCCTTTTGTACACAAATGCGCAATAAAATGCATTTTTTCTGCTAAACATGTGTAATTTATTGTCATTTAACATACTACGTCTGACGACCATGTATTAATCAGCTAAAAAGTTTCCCAGCCACAAAATCCACCTAAAACCACAATGTCCTTTAATTATGAGTAATGTATTTTTTATATTTCATTATTATAATAAGAATATTTCAGAAACATTCACTAGTATTATTAACTTTAATTAAACTTTACAAAAATAAAACCTCTCACTTTGCAATTGTTATTCTAATTTATATAAGTTAAATAAACAAGTTAGCTTTGTTTAACTTTTTCAATAATTATATTAGAATTCTCTTCAAGAAAAATAAGTTATTTGTTATTAAGTTGTATATAGTTGTAGTATATTTTATTCAATTATACTAAAAAACAATTCAAAAATAAAATAGTTAGAACTGCCTCTAAGAAATGTATTTTTTTATTCTCTTTACAATACATCAAAAAATTTATTCAAGATTCTTCAGAACATATATAAATTATTCCACTCACGTTCAAATGTATCATGAAACATTCATTAGTTTATTCCGAAATATGTGATAAGCATTTAATTTTGGGAAGAGTTTTATCTTGAGTTTTATATCTGATAATTTATAATGAGTAGTATTTAATATTTTCCAAGACTTTAAATACGCTTAATATAACTTTAATATTTTCAATCCACATATAATTCTTCGTAGTCTGTTATGAAAATAATTTAAACGCACATAATTTCATATGAATAAATCTAAAACGTCTGTTTTTATAATGATAGAATTGTTGAAATTTGAAGTGAAGTAATTGATTTTTCAATATAAAGGAAACCAAATTACTTTTTTTTAGTTTTTGAAACTATTTGATTTGTGGTTAGGAAATAAAATGCTTTTGAGTTTGGCAGTGCTTAAAAATTGCACAAAAATATAATCTCATTAATTAAATAAATAGTATGTAAAATCTAAAAAATATTACTTAAATTTATTGATAAATTACATTGTAAAATTGAATTTTTAGGTAGTATATGTAAAAAAATGAAAATACGTTCAAGAAAATAATAAGAAAATTTTGTACATAAAAGTAATATATTCATTTTCAAATATGCAAAAACTAGCGTTGTCGCCTAAGGTTATTTTGCATAAAAGATAAGATAATAAGAATTCGTATAATAAGCTAATAGAAAGTTTTCAAATAGATTTGAGTTATTTAAATATTATATGAAATAAGATAATTTGAATTTTCAAAAGTAATTTTTCTGATATTTGATTAAATATGTATAAAATACCTTCATTTTCCAATACATAGTGTAAAATTCTATAGAATATTTTAACCTTGTGCAGAATTTATATAATATATTTATAGTCATGAAAATTTTTAATGCAAATATTTCTGTGCTTAAATTCATTTTCTCTGCATGTTTTCATACCAATATAATAAAACTTTTGCTCACAATAGCTGTTTTTTCTTAATAACAAATATTTCAACTACATTGAATTTAAATGTTTTTATATTATTTTATAAAATACTAAATGTGTGCTAGATTATAAAATTTCTAACTATTATAAAACACGGAAGTAATCAGGAAATATTCCTATTTTCTTCTTTAATTATATTTTTTTTTCAAAATCAGTATTTATATAAATGATCTTATAAAAACATAAGCATTTTAACAGCTATTCGTTTTATTTCTTAAAGAATTTTGAAATTCAAAAACATATAAATTTGTTCTTCGCTAAGCTTAAAATCTTAAATAATTAAAAAAAAGTATAAAATTTTTAGGAAAATTTGAATTATTTAAATTTTAATAGAATAAATTAACGTAAGCAGAAACCAATTATTCATAATTCACATTTCTACATATACATACAAATTCTATGTTTAGTGAATTTTTGTTTATTTGTTTCATTAAACACATGAGAAGTTCCTAAAAAAATGAAATATTTAAAATAGGAAATTAAAAAAAATCTAAATAAATCCGAGTGATTTCTTTAATAAGAAACAGAAAAAAGAATCAAAGTAAAATTTGTTTAAATTTTGTGGAAATGGATCTTAAATAAAATCTATTATTTTGAATCACATACCAATGAAATGTTTTACTTTTTAGATATTCAAATAATTCTTAGTATTAGAATCTAATTAAAGCATACTGTTAAAAAATAATGTTACGCATTTATATTTTAAGTGAAATAATTTTAGCTTTATTAAGCAAAAATAAAACTGACACAATATATAATACGGAAGGACTATTTACTGTGCATGATTTTTGTAGCACTTAAATAAATTTGTTGTCATTAATATTAAAGTTAATGTATTGCAGTCATAAAAAAAATAAAATACGCAAGAATAATTTATTTACATTTTTGTCACTGCTTATTAACTGCATTTTTTAAATGAAAGCAAAATTCCTGATTAACTTATTATGTATTTGTTCTACGTCACAAATGAATTAAGTTGATAATAAATATTTAAAATTATTGAATCACAATCCAGATATTTTTAACTGCGTATGGAAATTGAAATTCATAGAAAATTGTTGTTGTTAATTATGACACTTGGCGAGCCCGACTCGCCTGTCAGTGACTTTGAGAATGAAGTAAGAAAGATCACTTCCATTTTTGAACAGAGCACCCCCTTTCGAAGGTGGAAGTATGACTTTGGCTCATAGATGGCAGCACCATCTGGATCTTCCAATTTATATATTGAAGCCAGAGAAGACCCATACCCTGGCTCCAGCAATTCCCAGAGGTATTATTTCGGAATGGGAACTTGGAGGACATTACGACTCGACACATATTTTACGTGCCCATTAGTGAGTTACAGTCTCCATTAGTGAACACGACGGATCTTCGGCTAAGCCAAACTCACTACCTTCCGGTAACGAGAACGACTCACCATCTGGATCTTAGAACTTAGAGATAGGAAGCCATAGATGACCCAAGTTCTGGCTCCTAACATTAATTAGGAATGGGTACATGGTGGGCATTGCAACCACGACAAATTTTACATGCCCAAGTGGCCATCAATGCATATCTTCGGATGATCCGGGATTCAAACCGGTAACGAAAACGACGCCCAAACTAACCAGGCCACCTCGACTTAGAGGAAACTAAATGGTTGAGGTATTAACGTGTAGCTTGTAGAATGATTTTAGCATATTTTAGTACTTTTAGACAATTGAAAAAGTTTATCCGCTGCTACCTATATTATTGATATATATTATATAAAATTATTCGCTGTTATCAATATTCAACTTTATTTAGTTATCCATTTATTTCTCGATATTTGCTAAATTTTCCATTAATATATGCCTTTTACTTTTAATCAATCTTTCTGTTTTATTTTGTTCTCCATTTTAAGGCTTAAATCCCGCATTCTCCATATTAACCGAAATTAAAATTGAAAATTAAAAGTGCAAAATGAAATTTTACATTGAAAAATATTATTGGCAACTTTTAACTCATTGAAACACTTATAAACTTCTGTCACGTAATGTTGAATTTCGCTAATGACACTTGATGATTAAATAGCATTGGTTTTGTTTGATTATTTCAAGAGAGAGGGTCCAATGTATCTTCCTTTTCTTCATAATCAAATGTCAAACAAAGATTCTATTTAATTGTGGAATTTATTGACATAGGAAAAACACATGGAAAACACGCACAACTTTCAACAAAAAATACACTTTGTTGTGCTCTTTAGGAATCTTAGTTACACTCATTTAACAATGTAGAAATATATACAATAAGTCAGAAAACTGTTCCCTTCTAATATTTTCTTATTATATTTTATGTGAGATTGTTAAGCTACTTCTTTTAGATAAAACAGCTTATTAGTTTCACCATTATAAATTTGAAATTTTATTGATATCAATAAAAGAGATAAAATTAAATTTTGAATGTAGCGAGTTACATTATCATTCCGCGTAAAATATTTTCAATTAAAAAAATGAATTTTGCAAGAAAATTTAATAATATTAGCTAAATAAATATTATCAACTTGTCAAAAATATTGTTACTTAATTATTAACCATAAAATTGTTGCATGTTTCGTTACTGTTGATGTCAAGCCTAAATCACTTTTTATCATTTTTAAATGTTTTATAAATCATGAAAGTTTTGTCCTTTTATTGATGTTTAGAAATCAAGTTTTAAAATCTTTAGCAATATTGCTTCCAAAATTTCCTGAAATCTTTAACTTTTTATATCTGTATCTTTCACCGATTCTAGTTTCCTTGCCTGGCTCTCCGGCTTTTGGAAAGCATTGATTGTTACGAGATAGAGATAACCATGGTTTCAAGAGATTTTCAATTAGTTACAGATTGGCGCATGTTAACAGAAATTGCTTAAACATAGCTGATTAGATTTGAAAATTTGCAACTTTTTCGCCTGATATCTCGCTCGATGTGAATTCAAAAAGATTTGAGCGTGGAACATTGAATGTTCCAAGCAATCGATGAACATGACATTGAGTGCGTCTTTGTGAGTTGAACTCTTTGAGGATAGAAATTAAAAACAATACGGAAATTCATTTTATTAATTATTTGATTCCATACGTAAAGACAAAAGCAACTGGTTTGAGATCAGCTATCTTCCATTGACTTGAGTCATTATCACCTTGACAATAGAACAGAAGAAAAAGCAAAATAAAAAAAGAGAAAAAGAGACTGATAAAAAGACAAACCACTTTAAAATTAGTTTAAAGCGGCAAGAATGATTTAAATGTTTTTTCTTTATTATTTTAAATTCTAAGAAATTTGTTCTACATGCTCAGAAGTTAATTTAATAAAATGAAATTAATTTATTAAAATTATTTTATTAAATAATTTTAACAAAATCAATTTATTTATATAACATCAGTCTTAAATTTAAAATGAATAAATTTCTCAAAATCAAATTTACATCTATTTATATGAGTAGAAATAACTTTTCATTTATCATATCGAATGCTATTTCATTTAAAACATTTAAATAGGAAATCAATATTTTTTAAGGTTATTTCACTAGATAAAAAAGTTATTATATTCAAATCTCTTCAAAATTTTGAAAAATATTAATTAAATATATTCTTCAAGAATCAAGATAATATTCCAGAAAATTCCTCCTTTATGTCTTAAGCCAGATAGCATAAAAAGAGGTGTCATTTGACTTAAGACGCGAAACACTTTGCACGTCAAACTTGAAGAGGAGTTTTTACTTCCCAAAGTTTTTGAATTATTTTAAAGTGTCATAAAAAGTTTGAGGATTATATTCATTGTCAACTAATTTTTATGATCATCATTTTAAAAGCTTGCGAAAATTAACTCTTAAACACGTACGCAATTCATCTTCAGTAAACAAAGAAAAGAGAGGTGTTGTTCAAGCAGACATCTTACTACCTTTAGTATTTGAATAATAAATTTTACATGGAATATGCTGTATATAATTATTATCAATAAAATTATTATTTATTCAAAGAATTATTTATTAACAATAATTTGCTATATATATTATTAAGAATAATTTGCTTTCCAAACTTTGATTCAAATACTCAATTTTTGTTTCACATTTTTTTTCTAAATAAGCATGAAAATTGCATAAAAAGTGTGTATTAATTAATTTATACTAATTCATGCAAATAAAATGTTTAATATACTTTTAATATTGAAAATCTGTAACAAATTTGAATAAATTTATAAAACTAAACTATGTAACTATCATTCTGCGTTTCTGACAATAAGTCTATCTGAAAATACAAGTAGATGGTGTGATAAAAGTATTTTATACGAATATGAATTTCTAACATTTTTGGTGTGAATTACTGTTTCAGGCACTTCATTTTATTAAAAATAAGCATTTTACTTATTATGAATACCATGTTAATTGAAACATTTAATGAGTTTAGAAATTGAAAAAATATTCAATATTTCACTTTTATAAATACTTTAATACGATGAACCATTACAAATAATAATAATATAATAACAATATGAAAACAGGACCAAGAATGATTGAATTTACTAGGTTAAAAATATAGATAAATGTCAAAACTTGTTGAAATAAATTAGCTGAGATGATAAGACTGCTATTTAAATTTATTAATCATTAGCAAAAGTATTTTATAACTCAATTACTAAAAGTAGTTAAATCTATTCAACTTTTGGTTGTACATGTTAAAAATTTAGAAAATTTCATGAATTTATTATATGTAAAATGAGTACTGTTCAAGCCCATTTGTATGCTCTTGTTGTCTGGATGATGTTGTTGAGCTTAAGAAGTCATGCCAGCATATCATGATGCAGAACTCAGATACGTTAGGCTGGACTTGAAATATTGCAGCAGGGCATTGAGACACCCAACCCAAACATGGAGAGTTTCTTCTGAATGACTCCATATCATGTCATGCCAACATATCATGATACAGAACTCAGATATGTTCCGCAAGACTTGGAAAATTGCAGCAGGACATAGAGACAACCAACCCAAACATGGAGAGTTTCTTCTGAGTGACTCCATATCATGTCATGCCAGCATACCATGATGCAGAACTCAGAGACGTTCCGCTGGACTTGAAATATTGTAGCAGGGCATTGAGACAACCAACCCAAACATGGAGAGTTTCTTTTGACAGACGCCAGGATCTTTCTTCCAATTTTGTTCCTTTCTATTTAGAATCCACATCATTTTCCACATATGAACCTTATAGGTCATGATTGGTAACTCATTCACTTACATTTTTTAAAAGCGTCTCTACCATCAGGATTACGTAAAGGTGTCTGCATTTCTTAATAAGTAGAAAATTCATTATGTATTATGCCTTCAGCACAACTTCAAACCTTAGTCGAATCCTTGCTGCATCGTGTTGTGGCAATTCTTCATGTTCATGGGAAATTTACATGATACTAGTTTGGTGTGCCAGTTTTTTCATTAGTGGTGAGATTATTAAAGTATTCTTTCACATTCATGAGATAACTACTAAAAATATTTCACTTTTCACGAAAAATTAAACTCAGTATTCATGATTTTTATGTTTATCTTCAACTTAGATCTTTTTATTTGCTCTGTGAAAAACAAAACAAATTTAAACCTTTTTTAAGTAATTTTTTGGACTACGTGTATTAGTTTTCAAAATTCATATGTCAAAGAAAATAATAATCATTGCGAACATTTCATAACACACTTCAAAAAAATTAATAAAGCTCTATAAGGCTAATTAAAATATAACTTTAGAAATCAGAAAATATATTAAAACGAAGCATGCAAATTAGACTTTTATAAAGTAAAACAAAATATGCTAGACATATTTTTATTCAAAATAAATTAATTCATGTTCTTAAAATACGGCTTTAATAATCACATATGGAAATAACGCTTTTAAAATTTTATTCTTCATTACATTATATTATAATTAGTCAAAATGCATAAATACATAGAAATACATAGAAACTTTATGCAAAACAACTTGCTTTAGTAAATTTAAATATTGTTTTCATAACACAGGCATTTTAATTTTCTAGTAATTGCAAACAATCTAATTTCATAATTTGATATTTTTGTTTAACCGAATTGATGCCTTAAATTATTTCTATTCAAATAAATTTTCTTTCTTAAATAGAAAATAATACTTTTCTAGGCTTCCTTAGTAGTAACTGCTTCGGTTCAATAAATGCTTCGACATTATAAAATTATTGTTAAAAATATTTCAGAAAGCAAGATAATACATAAATCCTATTATCAAAATTTACTTACAATTTTTATAAATACAATTTAATTGAAATTTTTCTAATCTTACAGATTTTATTTGAATACAAAATAGATGAAAAATTTTCATAAAAAAATAATTCCTCTTCTTGAAACGTAAAACACAATAAATTTTGTATTTGTTTAGTTACTTAAAACCTCATTTCTTATAAATATTTATTTATTTTATTAAATCCAAAATTGAAATTTTTGAAAACCAGAATATGAGGGAGTTAAAATATTTTTTCTTTATGATACTTCTGAGTGAATATTAAATTTATTTCAAAGGGATTTTAAGCTGAAAAAGTTAAATATAAATTGTTAAAGTTGTTAAAAGTTGCATTAGCTTTATTAAATTCTCATGAAATTATTTTAATAAATTCTCTTGTGAATAGTTTTGATAATTCAAATTATTTACTTATTGAAATTATAGGAAAATATGAGCCACTGACTGTATTGTATTGTATAATTTTTTTTATGTTTTATTTTGATATTTCTTTTATGTCAGACTGATAATCTTTCTTAAGATATAAAACAAAGATATCTTGAATAGTTTTGATAATTCAAATTATTTACTTATTGAAATTATAGAAACATTTCAGCGACTGACTGTATTGTGTCATAAAATCTGTTTTATGAATGATTTTAATATTTTTTATATCATACTGATAATCTTTCTTAAGATTTAAATCAAAGATGCTTATTTAAAATTAATATAATCTAAGAATATTTGGAAAACTTAATATGAAAGAGACAGTAAAAACTTTAAATAGATACATTAATCATCAGAATCTGAGTTTAAGAAGAATAGTTAATTAATTAATAAGCAGAATAGTTAAATATGAAATCATCTTCCCTATATTAAGAAAATAAAGGAAGAAATGCCCCAAATTTGGAAAGCAATGATAATATAATTTAAAATGAACTTTATTTTCTTACAAAAAAATTAAATTTTAAGCAGGAAATATTTAAAAAATGAGGAGACCGTTTTAATCGGGAATAAAAAT
>JAPDSC010070238.1:0-21500 GCA_026290005.1 Latrodectus geometricus
AAAAAAAATAGAAAAACACAATATTCCAAATTAGCATTCAATGAATTTTATTTTGAAAAACTGTAATGACATAAAGGTTCAGTATTAAGAAATATCTGTTATATTATTCTTTGGTCAAAAAAAAACAAAAAATTTAAATTTTGCGGAAAAAATAGTTAAAAAAAATTAGGAGTAAAATATCTTTCTTTATACCAAATGTTGGAACTATTCTTCCGGTTACGTATTTCTGCCAACCTGAAAAGTTGCTAACCTTATTCATTCACCTCATAATTTTTAACCACGTAAAATGACGAAGTCGATACCTGAGCTAGCACTTTCTTCTGCAAACAAATTTAGTATTGCGACGTTAAAACTTAACCATTTGCGCTGTCAAAGAATTCATCAACGTGTGTGACGGAACAGTCCATATAAACTCCTTGTTATATAGAATATCATTATATATGTATATAATGACGACGTACATACCACGTCATTGATGATTCTGTGACAAAAGCATTACGACACGCATCACACGTCTTTCCAGCGCAAGTGGTTAAAGATTTTTTAACCAGCATATGCCCTCACATAATCATGGACCTATCGGTTGAACTATGGAACTCATGACTTCTCAGTAAATAGAATGGGGCATTTATATATATATATATATATATATATATATATATATATATATATATATATATATATATATATATATATATATATATATATATATTCGGGATTGCAATAGGAACATTTCTAACAGAATTTTCATTAGTAATTTACTAACCCAATAAGAGAGAATCTATTTTTTTCATAAGTCTAAGGTCATTTGCATGACATTATGCTTAAGGCCATGCACAAAACAATTTTTAAAAACAATTTTTAACTGAACTTTATTTATTGAATTCATTTATTTTTTTAATCTGTGTGTGAAATCAATATTTAATTCATAAAAGATTTATAATACTAGCGGCTTTTATGCTGTCAACCACTTGTCAAAAGCTCGACGTCAATCTCTGTCATATATTTTAATATTTGATATTAACATCACATTTAATTCAATGAATGGCCTTCAATCCAAGCAGTCTTGTAAAAAAATAAAAATTAATCTCATTATCACATTTTTTTGATGATTAATATTTACTTTTTATTATCAATTTTTACTTACATCACAAAAAATTTAATGATGTAATATTAAATTAGCATTATTAAATTTTTGTGATTCAGTTAAATTATCTGCAAATTTCAAGTATGACATCATCTTAAACAGCAATGAATTTGTCGATTAAATTTTATAAACGTTAATTAAACAACTAAATTTTATATTTATATTTGTATTCATCTTTATCAACTAATGCGTGAAATCACTCATTTAAGGAAATATATCTTTTGAAAATTTGTCATTATCATTTATAGTTTATGAATTTAAAAAAGTATTCTCAGCACCTCACTTATTTTCCCATTAAACAATCATACTGAATAACATCTTTTGAAGGAAAATTGCTTAGTAAGAAAAACAAAATAGGTGTGTTAAATTATAATTTAACCCAAAAAGAATTAAAAAATATTTCTTAGGTATATCTTAGTGTTTCACAAAAATAAGGAACTACTTTGATATATTCCCCCACCCCAAATCGGAAATTTGGCGACTTTTTTCTCGCTAAGCAAAATACCAGTTTTTGGCGAGTTTTTTTCTCGCCAAGATGGATTCTCGCTAAATTCAAATAATAAATACTTAAAAAATTTAAAAAAAAGAACTCAAAAAAATGGTACAAAATACAAGAAAATACTAAATTTGGCAACAGTAAAAACTAAAAAGCTGAGAAAACCTAAATTAGCAACAGCAAAATAAGAAACAGCAACCCTAAAAAGTCCGTAGGGAGTGCCAGATTTGGGGCGTAATTTTTTTTTTTGGGGGGGGGGTATATCAAAGTTGTTAACAAAAATAATTCTTCTTTAATATGATTTATCAAAAACATAAAGAGAATTTAACTGGTGATTTTCTTCAGGTAGAAATTATTCAAATAGGTTCTCTTTAAAATTTTATGATATAAATGGTTGAATTTTTAAGTTGTAAGACAGAAATTAATTTCTACAAATTATATATTTTCTTTTTTGATTTGTGCATTATTTGAATATTTGATTTTATATATTTAAATGACATAATATGAATTATGAAATAAGATGCTTGATCGACTAAAATTGAATGGCAAAATGAAAATTACTTGGTAATAAATTCATTATATGCAAGTGAAATGTATATTTAACTCTTTCAGTAATTGAAAGTTTAAAATATTATCATAAAATTAGTCTAAAAGAAGATCATAAGATATTCTATTGCATCTTTAAATAGTTTTATTGTCTTCTTAAAACATTTGTATATATTTCCATACAAATAAACAATATTAATGGAAATTCAGTCGTAAAACGTTTAGAAATATACTGAAATGAACAAATGTATAGATTAGAAATATATTTCTGCCCGAATATGAAATGGAATGTTTATTTGTTCTCGGTTTGCATAATTCCTGCTGCTCTGTTAGTTCAAAATAATTAAAATTGTATATTGACAAAAAGAGGCCAACATTCTTTAGTTATTTGAAAAATATATTAATATTTAAAATATGTCTGAAAAAGCTTACAGTGGCTATACGCTTGGATACAGATAGTTCATTGCTAAAAGCAAGTTATTCATGTTTTAAAAGTTGAAATTGAATTTTAAAGAAGCATACTCCTTATTTAAATATATTGCGATGCTTAAAATGCACAATGCACAAAAATATTTGTGATGTATTGCCCTAATAGACTAAAAAAATTATTCTTTCCGTTTTATCTAAAAATAATTTGATTCCTGAAATTTCTTGTTCAATTAGCCATAAAGTTTGATATAGATATATCAATATAATTACATCCCTGAAATATTTATATGAAGAAAACGTATTTAATACTCCATGCAAGATTGATGTAAATATTTTTGAGTAAATATAAATAGATGAGAGATTTATGAATATTTGGAGCTTTTTTTAAATATATTATTAAAAGAATGTGTTTTAAAAATATCATTTTCCTATTTCTATTTAAATTGAGATTAAAAAGAATGTTACGTTAATTTAGATCATTGCAATTTTATTTTTCTATGATTATCGACTCAAATTTAGTAATTCTGTATTTAAATATGAATTATCTTAAATTTTATAAAATATTCATATTTAAAATCTACAAATAATATACCACCTGTAAAAACAAATTAAGCAGAAAAATATTTATATGCTTTTGCTAATTCAACATGTCACAAAATATGAAATCTATGATACAAATAATTCTTTATTTATAGTAAAAAGTTCATGTATTTAGTCAATCATTATAATAACAAACAACATCGTAATATTGTTTACCTTGAAGTGTTAATTCAATAAAAATTGACGTTCAGGCTGATAAGATATATAAAATTATTCTATATAAAATAAAGTCTATATAAAATTATTTATCAGCAATCTATGCAAAAATGATATTGCATATGATTATTGCAATTGGATTTATTTAAATTTTACTAAATTTTTTTGAATGAAACTTTTTTTAACTTTCTATAATCTAATACTCAATATATTTGTTATTATTCTAACTCTGCCCATTTTTATTAAGGAGTAATTGCAGTTTATTTTGCATATTATGAATGACTTAGTCATTAATAATAATTACCAATGAATAAGCCACCAATAATAAGTTTATTTATTATCAATGGCTTATATTCTTTACCAAAAAATTAATATAAATTAAGTATAATTTCAGTTAATTTATGTAATAAATTTATGACCGTGGTGGACTGGTTGGTTAGGGTGTTGTTCTCATTACCAAAAGGTGGCTTAGCCGAAGATCCTTTGTGTTCATTAATGGCGACTGGGGCACGTAAAATATGTAGGGTCGCAATGTCCTCCATGTTCCCATTCCAAATTAATACCTTTGGTGGTGATAGGAGCTAGAGTATGGTCTTCTCTGTTTTCAATCTCTAAATTGGAAGATTCAGATGGTGCTGCCATCTACGAGGCAAAAGTCGTACTTCCACCTTCGTATGAGGATGCTCTATTCATAAAAACGGAAGATGCTTTCTCTCTGACTACATTCGCCTAGTCTCTGACGGGCGTGCTTGGCTTTGGAAAGTGTCATTAGTAACAACAATTAATTTATATATTTTGGAAATTATTAATAGATCAATTTCAAGCATATAAAAGATATTTACTTTATTTTTGCATCTTCTTCATTTTTTAAATTCATAATACAATATTATTTATTTCTCTACAACATCATTCTTTCAGTTACAAGTATATAAATGTGAAACTAACCATTCTTTTATATAAAATTAGCATTAAAATTACCTTTATTGTTCATATATTTATTCGATTAAAAATGGAACAAGTAAAATTTACCAAAGATTCTAAAATAGAACTGTTTTCTGTGAAGAAAATTCATTTTTGACTTGATTTAGAACCTATAAGACATGGAAATTTTCACTTTAGGGTAAGTCATTTCCTTCTAGGAAATTAAATTTCTGGTTTGTTTTAAATTAATTTAATTTTAGATTATCTGATTATATTACTTATTTTGTTCTTTATAAAATGTGTACTTTCATCAAAAAAAGGTTTAAGTATTCCTTTTTTTGCAAGCATTGTTAAAGTCTTCTTCTTTTCTTGTCTACTAACAATTAAAAAATTATTAATGTCTTATCAAAAACTATACAGGAATTAAACCAGATACTTATTTAAAACTTTAGGTGCTACAATCGCTTCATATTATTCTCATCAAAATAAGAGATATACATATGAAAATATCTTAGCTTTTATCAAGTATTCTGTTGTTCCGCTACCAAAATATTCGTGCTTTCTATTTAAAGTACAAACCATTGATATATTTAATAGATTTCCCAATATATAAAAGTATCTCCGCTAAAAGTAGCATAATTTGCTATCATAAATCAGTATTCCTGTCACAAAACAATATTTATAATCCCAGTCTAATAAGTATTCCAACTGTGTAGATTTCCCATTTCCATGGCTGCTCGAACATGAATTATCATTTTGTTTCTGCAAGAAACATCAATGGCCAGCGTGCAATTTGAGAATCGCTTAACAAGGGAGGTTAAATTTCAGGGGTGAATAAACTGCTTTCACTGGTGATATGTTATAATGTCAATAAATTACAGCCATTAAATTGTCAAATACATTTCTTTCAAATTTGTATAATTAAATGTATTGGGCTTTAAATTTTTTAATTTAATTTTATTTTGTTAAATGTTTTGCAATTATATGGGTTACTAAGCCAAAGAAATCTTTTTTTAAGTTTATCAAATATTACCAAGAATTTATTTGAATCAGAACCCTATAATTTAAGACAAACAAATGGAAAAAAATGTTTAATTTCATTGAACTTATTTAACTGTTTTATATTGCCTGGTCTATTCAAAGAAATTTTAATTTAATTTTTCTTACAATAATTTAAATAAATAATTGAAATCCTGTGACGTGAAACAAATTAAGTATTTTTAGTTTTTAAGTTTAGTGTTTATCCGTCGAACGTTAGGCCGAAAGTGATTTGTAATCATAGAAGTTTAAAAAATACATAATTCTCGGCATGAAAAATTAGTAAGTTTTATTCTTGAACTAACAGAAGACCCTTCGTGTTTATTAATGGCAGCTGGTGTGCGTAAAATAAGACGAAGGCACAATGTCCTCCTGGTGAAATGATACTTCTTTGATTGACAGGACAACTCGTCTGCTTGATTTCTAGCTCTAAAGAACCCTTCTAATTTAAAATCTATGAAGGAATCTTTTCGGCTTTCTTTTTAATTACAAAGATTTGACGAGTAACTTTTTTCATAATAAGACATAAAACGATATTTATTAATTAAAATCAAATTTTATAATAAAGCGAGAAAAAATATTTTACTTACATAAATCTTTATTACCAGAGACATTGTACTGATGGAGGAAGTCTATATATTTTTTACTTTTCTCCTCGTATTTTTATGAGTTCCTTTTAGAATTATTAGTAATTTTTACGATGATTTATTATGAGGTCTCATAATCTTATAATAAATCATCTAAAAGTTACTAATAGTTTTAAAAAGTTTTGATGTAACTGAATTACATATTATCATCTTAAAACTAATATTTTCAATTTTACTAATATTATTGCATACTTAAAGTGTAATTATGATCTTTTTGTGTAACCATTTATGTTTCTATAAATTTCAAACTTCATGTTTCTAAAACTACCTGCTGTTGAATAGTTACCGTTACGATTTTTAGTCAAGAGTTTGTGGGTTCTATGGCCTGCCACATTACACATTGATGGTGTAGCAGCTTAAAATCACTCTTTTTTTTCATAAAACTGGAAGCTTGATGATTTGTGACATTCTGTACTTCGATTCAACAGCACGTGGGTTCGAATCCTGTCTCAGATTTAAAGTATTGTCATAGTTTGAAATTCGCTTTAAACTATAGGTCCTGATCTTATATCACCTCGTGTTCAAAACAAGACTGTTGAGAGACAAATAAATTAACCCTTGTCAACAAAATATAATTAAATATAGCGTTATTTCATGGTTTACTTATAAATTAATTAAAATTAAATTTTATTAAAATAAATTACATACATAGGTTAGTGGGAAAGAAAACTATAAATACAAAAATTATTATTTGATTTATTAATAAATTAAATGATATTATTTTTTAGTAATTTACTAGTCATAATTTATTACAAAATCATTACACAATATATTTGCAAGAAAAATACTTATGTAAATATACTATGTCATGACTTTGTCACAATATTTTTTCATGATATTTCGATTGAAGAAAGAATTTCCTTGAAATATAAAAAA
This sequence comes from Latrodectus geometricus, assembly GCA_026290005.1. Taxonomy (NCBI): domain Eukaryota; kingdom Metazoa; phylum Arthropoda; class Arachnida; order Araneae; family Theridiidae; genus Latrodectus; species Latrodectus geometricus. Next base: position 6,857 of record JAPDSC010070238.1, read on the forward strand.
GAGCTTACAGGTATAAAACAAAAATTAAAAAATCAAATAAGAAAAGCTAAAAAGAGAACCTTTATTTACTTAACAACAGAAACTACTAATTTGCAACAAAAAATTCTCTCTGGTATTAAGAAGTATTTTGTAATGAATATTTATAAAAAAAATACATCGTACGTTTGAAATTAAATAAAGCTACTTATTTTTTTTCTGATATAAAATCTTTTCTATATCAATGACTTTTAGCTTAATTAGAAAATGAAGAAGGGCACATCAGAAAGGATAAGTTTTAAGACAAATTATCGCTCGGAGTGCTAAAACTGCTTAATTAGCTCCTGATCTGTGACAGAAACCGAAAATATCGTTAATTCACTGACATATTTCATGACTTTTTCTGGTAGAAAATACATAGTGAAAGTTTTTTATGGTATGGAACATTAAAATAAACTTTGCAAAAATGAATGTTGAAATTCAGTACTGCAATCCAATTTTAAGCAAAAATTTTTGTGTTATTAGGAATGTTAATTTTTTAAATTTAGACTCATGCAAATAAAAAATCGTTTAAGTTTATGCATTTCCGAGTGTTTATATAAATACAGTATTTATATGTTCTATAAATATGTAGTAAAAAACAATGTATATATATTAAGCTTTTTGTATTCTAACTAACTCTACCTAATGTATAACGAACTATGTCCTTTATAAATATATTAGGTAATTAGCAACTATCAATTAAAGTGTTTATTAACATAAATTATATAAAGCGTAACTGGTTAGCGTAACTGACTACGGATGGGAAGACCTGGGTTCGAATCCCGGCTCGGGTATGGATGTACTTTCCCTTTCTCTCGCTGTGTTTCTTGCCCTTTCCTCAGATGATGGATGAATGTGGCCCGTCCTATAAACGGGTTTGTGGTGGTGTGGCGTGGGTGATGTTACTCGTACCTCTGTGACTTGGTTCACAGGTGCCCACCGGGTAACGATAAAATGAGTAGCAATTTCCGGCCTTGTTGCGGCAAATGGGCTAATGTTACTTACTTGCTCAAGGGTGCCCACGATTAGCAACAAATTATTTAAACATAAATTAAATTTGCATTGTTACACCATAAGTTGGATATATTTTACGGTGCGTTAATTGTTTATTATGAAGATACATGTGAAAATAACATAAGAGAAACTTCAAGCTCGCATCCAAGAAGTTAAATTTGAACCGAGAGATATTCAAAAAATGCATAGGAATTCAAAATTACTAGATAAACTAAAGTTTGAAAATTAGAGGAAGTGTGAGTGAGTCCACACAACCACACACACACATATATAGATATAGATATATATTCGTAAAAAATCAAAAATTACCCAATGAAAATAAAATTTCTTAACACATAGTTGTAACTTTTATCAACACATAGTTTAATATTTAAATTCTTCATTGGAAATAATTTTTGATAATTTGTACCATTTTTAATTAAACAAATTAAACAAATGTGTTTCTAGAAATTTCAAAAGTAGATTTTAATAAAGCAGTTACTAAAGAACGCTATCAGAATTTATTTCATAGATGTCAAACTTGTAAAGCTTTACTTGTGAATGAGTATTAGTGATGAATTGAACTTGTTTCTGATTTGATATCGAAGTAGTTATTGCTTTTAAGCATATTACCTACTTAATGACATATGTTTCAACTGAAATTTTTTTTTGAATAAAAGCAAAAAATTATTTTTCAGCAACCTTTTAACAGCATATTAATAATGTTAATTTCTGTAGCAGTGAATTTTGTCTCTCATCAAAATGTCGAGACTTAAACATGAACAAAATTTGCAGAAGAGCTTTAAATTTCGGACTTTTGCCCAAAATGCAAATTTTATGCAAGTCCTTTGTACATTTTAACATACATTGATCACCAGAAAAGCAACGGCACTTCAATTTTAGATGCTGTTCATCATTTTCTGAAACACATAGCTTATGATGATGGACATGATCTAGATGTGGATCAGATTTACTGTATGGTTGCCCTTGAAGCAATTTTCCACATTTGGCGATAAATAGCGTTTTTTGGCAATCCATTTTTTCACACAGGCAATATTTTTCAACATTCTGTTCTTTTTTAGTTCTCGCTTGTGCAAAGTGGCGAGATTTTTGGCAAAGTATTGAAAAAGTCGCCAAGGTTGACCGTACCGTAAATTTTTACCTTAGATGTTACTATTGATCAAATTAAATAAGTTTAAACAACTGTGAATTCATTTTATTCATGTTACTTTATTTACATTTATACTGAACCTTATTATAATTGCATCTTTATGAGTAAAAGCAAGTACAAAAACATTTTAATTGTGCGCCAACAGCATGCCATAAAGGAAAGATTAAATGTAATGTGTAAGCAGTTTGGGAATTCACAGGGTTTGGAAGTAGGTATAAACTGTTGTAGCTTTTAACAACTAAAACAATCTTCACGAATTTAAACATGGAATCGAATTGAGCATAAATAACTGAAACAAGCAATTCATTCTATTCTACTTGAAGCCTGTGCCATACTTCATTAATCATAGTAGCTGGAGAGGTCGTCTCTCAGAATCCATATATATTAAATTTTAAATGGAGTTAATCTGGTGACTGTAAGCCAGGGCAACAATCAAATGTTGCGTTAACAAAGAGTGAATTTTATACTAAATGCACCGAACTATTTTAATGTAGAAAATGATATTTCTGTAGATAATGCCAAATGTTGAATTTTAATAACCGTGGAAATTTCCATGTTCTTGTCTCAGGTAATGGAAATAATGGTGTTTTTCTAGAAAAATTTATTTTTATATTAACATCAATATTTGGAAAGAGAAATACTTTAATATACCCCCCCCCCCAAATCGGGAACTTGGCAACTTTTTTTCTCACCAAGCAAAATACATGTTTTTTGCTCCTTTTTTTTCTCGCCAAGATGGATTCTCGCTAAATACAAATAATTAATAACAAAAAAAACTATAAAAAAAACTCAAAAAATATTACAAAATAAAAGAAAACACTAAATTTGGAAAAAGCAAAAACTTAAAAGCTGAAAAAATCTAAATTGGCAACACCAAAATAAGAAACAGCAACACTAAAGAGTCCGTAAGGAGTGCCAGATTTTGCGCTTAATTTTTTTTTTTGGGGGGGGGGGTATATCAAAGTAGCTCCTTGAAAAGTATTTAAAAGTGTATTTCATCCTGAATAAACCAATAATGTGTGCAGATTTTTCTGCACTAATGGAATGAGTAAGACCAACACTATATGCTTTGATTTACGCTTAAAATCATTTCAATTTAATTAAAAAAGTATTCTTTCTTTCAAAGTATTGTATTTGTTAAACTGAGTATGATACGCATAACAATATTAGATGCCAAAATAAAATTACTCTTGAAACCTAAGACAATTCGTTTTAAAAATAAAGTAGTCAACATAGTAACAATTGTCAAAAAATTAAAATTAAAAAAAAAAATTCTGTTTTATAGAACATATTTCATTTTCTTTTTTAGCACTAATTCATCCCCTTTTAAAAAACACCTAATTCTCAAAGTCTGAAAATTGATGTTTGGTCTAATGAAGACAACAATTTATAATATAACAGTTTTTTTAATAAATGTGATGAGAATTGATAATTTAATGTCAAAAGAAAGATTGACATCAAAATTTAAAAATGACAGTATTTGTATTTCGGCAGGAAAGAATCGATTACATTGCATTGTTTGACAGTAATTGTTAATAAGATCAAAAATGGATTGCTAATTATAACAAAGCCTAATTCCATAGTCTTTCGAAGATACAGAACAGATAATTAAACATTAGATGAAGATTGAACACAAAAGAGTTCATTTATAACATTCTTTACGCATTATTATGGCAGCATGTAATTATCTTCTTACTTTTTTATACTTTGAATTTAAACTTGATAAATGTATCTTTTATTCTTTTCCTGTGATAAAGAATATCTTGCTTGAAAACTGTCTACAAATCTTGTTTGTGAACTAATGTCTTGATGATATGTCCCCTTCTCTCTTTTATGGTTCAGAAGAATTAAGTTACATTCATTATTGATTTCGTCATTTGTTTATGTATTTTACCTTAAAATTTTATATTTTTAATTTTATGGCACAGTCCGGGTACTTGCTTACAGCGCTATGCATGCATAAAAACTCTTATTTAAAATAAATGAAAATTACACTCAAACTTCTTAACATAATCTTATTTGAATACGGTAGGGTTAGGAATTACATACATTAGATATGAATAAAATTCTTTAAATAATGAAGAGTGGGATGCTAATTTTAATAACTTATAAGCAATAAATATAATAAACTGTTAAAGCATAAAATTGTAGAAAAATATTTATTAATAACTGTGTTTGTGATTTTACATTTTCAATGTATTTAGTTGAATGTTCTCAATATTGATTTCGTAATTAAAAATATACTTCGCATTTTACTTATGAATTCGATGAAATATAATAAACTATAAAATTGATATCTTTTCAAATATAAATGAATAAAAAGTTGATAGTTAATAAAATAATTATTTTAAATTTAATTAAACTTGTTATTATTTATTGTTAACACTTTGAATATATTGCTGTTTTGAAAACTCCTTGGTTATTATATAACATGTACTAATAACGAAATATGTATATAATTTATCAATTATTTTAAAAAAGAACAACAATATCAATATTTTTCCGACTCATACAATAAAAGTATTAATACCTAGGCATTGAGACAAATTCCTCACACATAATCTTTTAAATTTTGTTATATCCCTAACAAAATATATTAAATTATTTAAAATAATTGCAATAATTAGTCAAAATTGATAAAAATTTAAATAAAATAATGAATTATAATGGATAAAAAATAAACAGAAAACTTTAAGTAGAGAAGTTGAGCTAGAAGATAGTACTTCACAAATTTGTCTGTTGTTCATTATTCGTGGTACTTTTCTGGATCATTAATAAAGTAATGCTGTTTAATATAATAAAACTGTTTTATCACATTATAATTATTCATAAATTATGCTGTAGAGCAATACATTAAAGATAAAGTTTTATAATACTAATCTTTATTGTCAATCTTCATGGGATTTGTGTTTTCAAAATATATTCCTTGACGTTATTTTTCTTTTAGTTCTGAAATGTTTATTTATTTTATGAGATTAATGTTGCATGTATAAAATTGTTATACTTAATAAAAATAAATTTATAGCAAATCTAACTCAATATAAACTCTATATTGCTTATTATAATAAGAAAATAAAATTAAGATGATTAGGTTATGATAAACGGAAACTTTCAATCGTAATAAATAAAGTTACATCGAAAATAATTGTATTTTTTAAATGCAATTTTATGCGAATATTAATATTGAGTTATCTCTCTCAAAATAAATACAAAACAATCAGATGCAAAAATTATTGAGCATTATTGAAAATCATGAATAAGATATATTAAAATCTCTGACTAAATATTCTATTATTTATATTTAAATTTGTGAAATTTCACGTGAACAAAGCTCATTTCAATGGAAGTATTTGCTCATTCTGTAACGATACAACTTGGTGATTATCAAATTATTAAATATGTTCATTCTCATACAATGTATTGTGATTACATGATAAAATATTTATTCCATACTGTTCGATATTTATCTGTTATATAATCATGTAAATAATAATAGTTAACGGAAAGAACCCTAGCTTTTTTTACATAATAATGGCTACGAAATAATCTTCCTTCTTAAAAGAACAGTTAAACTGTAATAAAGTATTCGGCTCAGATTTGCTGTATGGTCGCTCTTGCAAAGTTAAAAATGAATAACATTTTTTGCCATTTTTGGCCAATCACAAATGAGGGATTCCTACAAATGGAATGGTGGATTCTGACAAAATGGAAACCGATCAATGAAAAACGGAATATTCTATTTATTTACAGACCTCACTTGCGCAAATTGGCGAGGTTGGCGAGATTCTTGGCGATTTATTTTAAAGTCGCCAAGAGCGACCGTACAGTAAATTTTTACCAAGTATTCTTCAGCAAGAAAATGGTCATACACATCTTGTTTTCTTTTTAAGTGATTTTGATATATATATATATATATATATATATATCAATTCCTACTTATGTCAACATCGAAAATTTTTACTTTAGTTACTTAATAAAAAGTCACTAAAATAAAAAAATTTTGTATTGTCCATTTTCGAAGCAAACATTGATACGGTCAAACTGTTTGTTTAGTTTATTTCTTCCATTATTTCTTTGCTTCCACGAGATTTGATCCGAAAACAAAGATTATAAGCTGACGTTCTACAAACTTTGCCACTAAAAGACAAACTTTTCATTGCACTATATTGCAAAAAGTTCTCTTTAAATAATTTTCACTCAGTTTTTTTATTTGAAAAAATTCTTTTTTTCTCTCTCACAAAAGCGCTTACCATATCTGTCACTAATTTTATTAAAACCCCAAAGTTTAATTTTCAAAGGATGTGATAAATTCATTTACAAGATTACAAAAATAAATTTAAAATCATAAGAAATGTAAGGATGTAGCTTGTAATTGTTAATTCCAACTACATTACAAAATAGTGCATTTTTGTCCCACATAAATTAAATAATTAAATTTAAGTAATAAATTGTAATATTTCAAAAACTATTTACATCACTACAAGTTATTGTCATTCACTACAAATTTAAAGAATTTATTTCACTTTGAGTGGATTAAAATAAGTATTTCATAAGTGACTGAAAATTTGAACGAGATATATATAAATTGAGAAAGTGTGAACCAATAGAAGGAATTGAAAAAATAAAGTTAATGAAAAAGTAGTTATCTCTTATTTTTTTTTTCATTTTATTAATAAATAACTAAGTAGGTATCCCGTAACATCACAAATTTTTATTTTACTTATGATAAATTGCAAATATACCTTTTATTTTCAAAATATTTAATATTCTTATTTAATTTTTAATATATTATTATAATATATAATATATTATATTTATAATATTTAATATATTATATTTATAATATTTAATATATTATTTGTTTCATTAAAGTAAATAAATGCAGTTTCTTATTTAGAGTGTCTGTACTGCAGAATAAATAACTATAAGTATACTAGAACGATTTTCTTTATTTATTATTATAATTATTGAAATTATGAAAAATATTTTTTGAATGAAAAATATTTATTATACATTGACACTTCCATCCTCAATATTATTTTACCGAATGATAGAAAAATATATTCGAGCAATTGTCAAAAACTGAAAAACGTCGTATTTATGTATCTTTATTGTAATTCTTTTCTTAAAGTGTGAAGGAGTTTAAAGAACTCACATAAATATTGTGATATTCCTTCAAGAGAAGAAAAAGCCATCAAAAAAAATTTTTGATAATTCTTTTTTTTTTTTTCTATTTTTGCATTTAATAAATTCTGTGCAACATTTTTTAAAAGGAAACGCTGATTTTTTAAGGCAAAGAAGAACTTGATTTATTTCTATATATGATAAAATATTAGTAACCTATAATATAATGACAATATATATGTCAACAGTTTTATTACTGTTTTATTACATACAACAGTTTTATTACGTAGAAATATTACTAATTCAGAAAACATTTCATAAAATATTAAAACTGTTAAAGCAGTCAACACTATTTAATTATAGTAAATTTAACCTCGTTGAACATTTGTTTGATTCCTTAATATAGCATTGTTGAGATAAGGTATAGAATTTTTAGTAATTCAAATGTAAACACTCATTTAAACATTTAAGACTCAATGTTAAAATTTTATAATTTAAGATAGTATTTTAACTAAAATTATTCTGACATTTAACATAACAAGTAAAAAAATTGAATGCGTTTCCCTGTATTAATTGTTTTCTTCAGATGACACTGACGAAGTACATACATAGTATTTACCGATTCAAATGTTAAATTAATTTGTTTAGTACTTAAAATTGAAAATATGACTAATTTTCAAAAATTATTAATAATGTTGTAACTTATGATAGTCTTTCAAACAGAAGTAACTAATAAACAAACAGAAGTAACTATTGACATTAAATTTTTCAGGTCTTAAGAAAAGGAGAAAAACTTAGTTTTGTCATATCAGCAAAGTTTATACTTTTAAATATCAGCAAATTTATTTTACGAATCTTTTGAACTGCATTTCATATTCTAGTAATAAAAATGCGCAATAATAATCTTCGATTGCTTAAGTCATTCTTATATTTCTAATAACATCATTGAATTTTAATTTCCTTGAAATTTGAAATATTTATTACGTCATTTCACTTGTTTACCTAATTAGTATCCAATGTTGACCTAAACTATTTAAAATGAACCGATTGATTATCATTAAATAGAAATAAATCTATATAATCTAAAATATCATGATATTTCTTTGGACGGACCACGATGGATTCACAATATTATGTGACAATTATTAATGTATCACTTTTACCAATAACAGTTTTTGAAATTGAAATAATTAAAAAACAAAGGAATTACAATTTAAATTATTTTATAACAAATAAGTCAGAGTATTAATAATAAAAAACAACACAGTATTATGTACTTTTGAGCTAAAAAGTAGTGGGTTCGAATCTTACAAAATTTTAAAATTAATTCTGCATATTGTTCTAAATGACAATTGATGTTACAACTTGAATCCAAAATACATTAGTTTATGCTTTTGGGTGAGAATAAAATGATTAATTTAATAGTTTAAATAGTTTATACCTCATGGAGATCAACATTTCATTTTCTAAGAAAATTCGTTTCAACAAATTAATACATTAACCGATTTTCAAGATTAAATTTTTTGGAAGGAAATTTATATAGATTGCATGATAAAACCTTTTAGGTGATAATTGGAAATGTACCAAAATGAGCACCTGATTACCATAAAGATTAATTGGATACAGTACATATTGATATGAAGAGGTGGAACAAATAATTAGATACATATTTTGAAGAGAGGACTGAAAGCCAAGTAGTTTGCTTGTCCATTCGTCACAATTATACATTTTACCATGGCAATACGCAATGAGTATTTCACTTTTGAGAACTAGTATATAATGACTAAGTATTACTATTTAACTTATATCCACTAACTTAATTTGATAGATAATAACCATGATTGTTGTACGTGAATAGTTATTATTTGTCACATTTTATGATATACGATATAGTTAGGAGATATATATTAAACTGTCTTCATAACATTAACTAGTTTCACACACAACAGATTAATTTATATTAATCAAATTTTCATTTGGTTTTGTATGCTATATAAACAGGGTTCCTTGTTTAGGAGATTCATGGTCAGAATTCAAATTGATTAAACATTTAGTATATAACATAAAAAATTAATTAATCAAGTGTGAATACAAATTACTTTACTGTTAATTTCAAGAGGCATGGGTGTTATTTTCTCCTAATAACTATATTGTGCATCAAACTTTTTCCGTGCTTGTTACTATATAACAAGACAAATGAATATAGTTTTTCTCAACATCCAATAACACCAATTTCGTTTAAATTCCTATATATATATATATATATATATATATATATATTATGCAGAAAAATTATTCATATTGTTCACCAGATTCAATTTGATTAAATCAAGCTAGATAGATGAAATTATATAGTTGAACACATTTAGGTTATATTTTAATATCTTTTATTTTTTAGATACTATTAATAAAGAGTTTACATTGAATCTGAATGATTCTCTGTAATCGTTATGAAACGATAGCTTACGTTGCTTAAATGTTTATTTTTTATTAAAATCACGTTTAATGATTTGATTTTCGTTCATAAATTAAAAATTTCCAGTATTCGTTCATTGAAATGTGAATATTTTAGTATCAATTTGTGCAAGTTGTGTTAAAATAAATTGACATTGTATTATTAGCAATTTATTGGTAATAAATCATCCGCTAAACACAATTGCATTCTATCTTTAATGTGTATCAAACTATGATTATATTGATTTATTTGAGAAAAAAGCGTGTTAATTTAAATGAATAATATTACGCATGATGTATTGTGGCTATAGTTTGTAATTGACAATTTGTATTAAAACACACACATAATGGAAATTATTTGCTTCTGGTTGTTAAGTCTATCACTCTTTCTACAGTTCTCTTAATATTTTTACTATTTTGTCATTGTATGATGATGCATGAAACTCAATTACTATTGTTCCCGCGTTATTGAAATTTATTTAGATATAATTGTATCACCAAACAGAGGGTACAAGTTGCAGTGAAGTTATTCGAACATCAAAAGTTATAAGATTAACACTTAAATATGTAACAATTAAAATATAATTACCAAAAACGTAAATGTGGATCCTCAAATAAAACAGAACAAGAGAAAAGAATTATATGATAAAAAATCTAAAAAAATAATTAATTGAGAATAATTATTGATTTATTGAGAATGAAAAATATAATTCATATTCAATAAATCAGACAACTTTTTTCTTTAGTATTGTTTGTTACTATTTGTTATTTTGAGATAATAACAATTTTTGTTATTATCTTTTAACTTAGGATAATCTTGTCTGTAATACTGTTTGTTAGTTATTATCTACGCGATTCAAACATTTTTTATTTATTTTATTCTTTTTTAGATTCATGTTAGCCAACTAATTATTTGGAAATAAAGTCAAATATTATTTATAAATATTGTAGGTAGTAATTTTATACTTATATTTCCCCCGCCATTTTTAAATTTTAGGAAAATAATTTGTTGATAAGTATGAAATGTCGGATTTATAAAAGAATGTATACAATTGTATATCTTTCTTCAAAAGTTGTCTATTTAATCAAAATAAAAGCCATTTTCCTTGAAAATACTTTTTTAAAAATATTTTTATCCACAAATGACTGTTTTAAAAAGTTCATAATCAATAAATTCTGATATGTAATTTTTATATATTCAGAAGACTGTTTAAATGTTTTCTATGTTTTTCAGGTGCTGTCTGGCCAATGAAGACTATTCTAAGTTCTTGAAAAAATGGTTGGTTGGCTGAGATTCGGTAAGTAAACTGGAGCTGTAAAATTTCATATCATAATTCATTTAACTTTTCAGTTGTTTTCTACGACATATTTGGTCATGTTGTCGTGGAGAAATATTATGCCATGCCAAATGACAAATGAAAGGAGTCTAGTTCTCAATTTTATATTAGCTGTTTCTGATGACACTTAGCAAAGCCAAGCCCACCCATCAAAGACTAACGAATGAAGTCAGAGAGAGAGCGTCTTCCATTTTTTGATTAGAGCATCCTCATACGAAGGTGGAAATACGACTTTTGGCTCATAGATGGCAGCACCATCTGAATCTTCCAATTTAGAGATTGAAACCATTGAAGACCCATAGCATGGCTCCAACCACCCCGGATTTATTAATTTATAATGGGAACATGGAGGACATTGCGACCCGACCTATTTTACATGCCCTAGTCGCCATTAGTAAACACGATGGATCTTCGGCTAAGCCGGGATTCGAACTCCACACCTTTTGGTAGCGAGAACGACGCCCTAATTAACCAGTACACCGAGGCCATTTCTATTTTATATACATTTCGTCAATAAATTGGCAAAACTTTTCAACTGAATTGTCTACCTATTTTGAAGATATGAGTAATGAATTCCACCAAACTATAGTACTCACTTTAATATAGTACATTTTTTTACCTTGCTAATTTTAGGAAAGTGTTGCAAATTCGCTGTAAGGTCAATTTTCATCGTGGTAGCAATTTCTAGGTCATTTTAACAAAGGATTTCAAATTACCATTTTGAAGAAATGAATATGAATTACAACAATCAAATTCAGCCAAACTACAGTACTCATTTGGCTAAAGTACTTTTGATTATCTTGCTAATTTCAGGATGGTTTTGCAAAATTGCCTTATGGTCAATTTTCATCGAAATAGAAATTTCCAGGTCGTTTTTACTGACCAGGAAATTTTTGATTATCATTTGAGATTATCATTTTTACAGTCATATTGGATCTTTTATGCCATTCGCGAAATCAATGATTATCAAACTAATGCTGCACTTTTCAGTCATTAATAATGATCTCTTCAAAAGGGTAATTTATATTGCTTGCAACTTTTGAAATATTATTTTCAGGGCAAATCTCATGTAAGAATTACATGAATATAGATTAAATTCATAACATTACGCAATTCCAAATGAATGACAGAATCAAAGGGCTCTAAAGAAATCTGTATTGAAATGTCACTCTATCAGTGGACAATTTTACTATAAATGAGATTATTTTTTAAAAAAAAGTAAAACGAAAGTAGAGAAACAAATATTTATTAACAAAAATAAGTTATTATTAACACATACTACTCAAATATTTTCAAACTAGAACTAATATAAATGGGACATTTTATAGACACCAACCAAACATTTTAAAAAAAAATTATTTCTTATTAACGTCAATTGTTATAATTAAATTATGAATACATGTGCCAACTTATCAAAAGATTTCATCAAAATACTTAATGAAAGTCATTTTATTATTTCAACTTTTGTGCTTTACAACCTTTGTTTTGGAAAATGACAATTTTTAGTTTTTTTAAATCATGCCTTTTTTAAAAAAAAAATCGTGTACTCTATTAAATTGCTGGGAACAAAATTTTAATAGAGAAATGTTTATAAACTACAAATAAAAATCAAATGTTTTTTATTAGTTTCTTCTTTAGTTCACGCTAATAAAAAAAATTAAAGAATGTCCTGCGGTGAAAATATCAACTATAATCTTATTTGACGAAATCGCATTACAGTATTATGTCATGCTTAATTATGTTACAAGGACAATATCTAAGGATTAAATTTATTAAGAAGTTTTGATGATTAACTTTTGAGACGTAACGGGAAAATGCATGCTTTCGCGCAAAAAATGAACTATGAGCTTTCATTAATAGAAGAAAAAAAACTTTCTTAAATTCAGAACGATAAAACCCAAAATGCTTTCTTAATCCTTTTCTGGTTAATGAGACAAAAAATTACAAGTTATGTGTCAAATAAATAATCCAATAATTAATCATTTTTAAAGGCAGCGATCTATGTCATTACATTTTTTCTTTATTTCCGAGTCTTTAATTATCATAATAATGTATATTTGGCTTTAATTATGTTTTGTAATAACATATTATCATATTATTTTGACTTACATATGATAAGTTATAAGCTATTAATTTATAGCCACTTTTTGATATAACTTAATAAAAATTGTTTTATAATAAAACACAATTTTTTTATATTCAAATATATAAAGTATTCATAGTTGATTTCTGTTCGTTATTTCACTTTCGCTAAAGATACAAGTTGTTCGAATTTATTTTAAATTATAGATCCATGTAAAATTTGAGAATAAAAAGGATTATTAAATGTGATACAATTTCTTTATTTTTCTTAAAAGTAATTTATTCAGTAGACAAATCACAATTGTTAAGCATTATAATTTTCGCGGGAAACGCATTATGTGTGGAAATAATAATTATTATCAAATAGATCGTAAGAAAACGGAGAAATTATTTTTAACACTTCTTGTGTTAATACGAATTTTAAATTAATTGTTAATCAAATTTCACTTTGTTTGTATATTTTAATCTGTGATATTAGATTATATTTTAATTAGGAGTATTTCATATTTAATTTGTATACCCAAAATACTTTTTAGGATACTTTTAATTTTAAGAATATTTTAATACTTAAAATACCCAAAATACTTGTTAGAATAATTTTAAAATAGAATTCAAAATACTTTTTAGAATGCTGCCTCGTACTAACAAACTAACAAATAGCAAAAAAATTGATTAAAGTTTAAGTATAAATGCTATAAAAGTAGAACATTATGAAACGCCAAGTTTAAGCACCATTATTAATAAATCATTCATTTCAAAATACCAAAAATTAATATTGGATTTTTTAAAACATTAATCATGAAAAAACAAACAATTTAATTTCATTTTTGGATATAAGTTCAAGAGTAACTTTACATAAACTATAAATAACAAAGACGTAACATATTTAGAAAAATAAATATTTAGAGACTTTATCTTGTATTAAAGATTCTTCCAGTAATAATTATAAGAGTTTCATAAAAGGTACATTCTCATAAACTTTCCTCTACAACAAAATTAAATGCAAACCATAACAAATATGTGAATTTAAAAAAAAACTACACTTTTCCTCAATTTCTTCGTATTTTATACATAGAAAAATTGTAACATGCCTGATTCTGCGTTTTATGCATTCATTAATAAACCATGCATTTTTCATTTAAGATACTTAGGTCAAATTTATGGTTTCATGTCAAAAAATTAAGACTATTGTAACTAATTTTGTAGCATATTTTAAGTGGAACGACGTTAATAACATTTAAAAAATTATAAAGCACTTTCAGTAATTGCTTTAATGTTGCACATATCGTTCCTAAATTCATTTTTCATATAAACTACATGAAAGAATTCTAAATTATTTTCTGTTTCTCAAACGTAAGATTTAAAGCAAAAAGGAAATTTAACGGTGAAAAATTCTGTGCTTTGATGTGAAATCATATTTTAGGGGCTCTTATACATTTTTTTTATGTCTTCTTCAATTACAAAA
>JAPDSC010070251.1:0-37508 GCA_026290005.1 Latrodectus geometricus
AACTAAATTTAATAATCTTGACATCGTGTTGTTGATAACTGTTGTCAGTTATTTGTGCATCTACCGTATATTGTGCGATCGAGAATCAACCTCAGCTCTTTCACTGTGTAGAACGTGAGCTCAAGATTTATGAATATCTCATTAAAAGAATAAGTTATCATCTTCTTAAGTAGGGTCCTCAATCAACCATGCTTGACTTCGGTATGTTATAGAGGTAACCAACATCACTCATATTGAATCCGAATATTATGAAGTTTATAGTCGTGATTAAGATTGAAAGCATTAAACTGGAGTTGTTAGTACATGTAAATGATTTTAATTTTTTTATACAGTAACTATACATGGAGCATTTAAATGCAAATAATGAAATCAAAACAATTTTTTACAATTTTAAGCTGATAGCAATAAAAAAGTTTAAATAATAATCATTGTCTTCTTTTAAAGAAAAGAGAACTGTCGAAAATATGCAGACTTATGCGATGATACTAGTTACAAAATCAATGACCTAAAGGAAAGATTATTGTACAGGCTGTAGCATGAAGTCTACTAAATTTCCAACTAAAAGTGCCAAAGGTAGGTGAAAGGGAAAAAAATGAAGTAGGGAACCCTGTCTCTCATTCATCTCTCTCTGATTCATTAAATCATTTTTTAATTGACCCACCTCCCTTCTCTCTCAGCATCCGGATCTGCGGAGGTGTTAAAAGGTCGACACCGGCCATAAATATAGAAGGGTGGAGGAAGAGAAATGGTGATAAGTTGATTCCACAGCCACCCCTGCAGCTCTTTTTATGTTCCGCCGCGTAGTTGAGATGTCCACCATTTCCCCCCAACAGCGTAAACACACTTGATAAAATGTTCTCCCTATAATGAAGCGGATGATGACTGATACTTTCTCCTCGTGATCTGTTCGTTATGGATTTTAATAGGAGAATATACTGCCGTTGGCAACATCTTGAACTGTCGCCAAATGTCACCCTAAATATGACGCCACCTTGGGAATGCTGGGGCATACATTTTTCGGAAGCTAAATTTAGTTAGACCTCATTTATTTTTCGCATTTATATATTACAATTATACGTCCCCTCTATCAGCCTACATTGTATTTAATGAAATTATTTCAATTACACATTCATCATGTAAGTTTACTTACATATATCTCTACATTTACAAACAACAAGAATGTTTTACCATCTACATAAATTTTCTTACTACTCAATATGTTTTCGTCTCCCGAACTCCCAATATATCCTTTACAACTCTTATAACTTATTTTATCAACTGGAAAATAGGAAATGATTTTTTTGAAGGTAAGTTACAAAACACACACAATTTGCACTTGTTAGGTAAAGGAGATTCTTTACATCTAATAGAAGATATTTCTTTTAAAGCAAAATCGAATTAGGACATTTTTTTCTTTATAAAATTACAAGTTTTCAGTAATTACTGACAAAGAAAAGTGAGTCATTTCATTCAGTTTCTTGAACACGATTTAGACATTTTATGATAGTCTGAATTTTGTGTGGTCGAATATCACGGCCATCTGGTGATAAAAAGAGAGAATTCAGTCAACTCTTTTCTTGAACGTTAGTTTAAACTGTACATTTTAAGTTTAATTTTAAATAATTTTATGTTTTTCTAAAATTTCACTTTTTTTGCTTAAAACTAGCAATGACGCAGTCCAAAAGAAGATCATTTCCTTTAAAAAATAAATTGAAAAAAGTACTACCAAATTATACCATTCTAGAAAAAAAAATGGAATTTTAGCTATAAATTTTTCTTAAATATACTGTTTTTTTTTTTTTTTTTTTTTTTTTTCTCTCCAAAAGTTAATATGTAAAAAAGGGGGTAAAATAGATTAATCAAATGAAGGAATTTGCCTGGGAAAAAAATTCCCGGCTATTTAGACTTCATCCTCATCAAATAATGCGAGGTCATAATAATAATTATTATTATTCAACATTATTTGAAATTTTTGTATGATAATTACGTGATCAGTAACTGCAGGATAAAAATAATTTGTTTTGAGATTATTATTATTGAGACTTATTTCCTTAAAATGCTACTAAAACTTAGTTATACCAAGATTTTTATAAAATTTTTACGAAGATTTAAGTTAAGTAATATTTTTTAAACTCTTTAACTTGAATAAAATCGAGGATCTCTAGAATATATATATTTTATAATTAATATAACCCTTTCACAAGCTTTTACCGATTTTGATTGAAATTTGGTAAAAGAGGCACAAATTCAAAATAATGGTTAGGCTTTAAAAGTAATAAAACCAAAAAATTAACATAATGTACAAGATTATTGTAAGTAAATTTCTATCAGAACGATAATTTAAGCAGAAAACGATAATCATAATTATATTATTAAAAACGTAATAAGTATCACTGGTAGAATTAAATTTTAACCACATGCTCCTTACTATTTTCAGACAGATAAATGATAGTTTTTTACTGTACTCTTGGAGTCAAATGATTTCTAATTATTTATGTTATAAATTGTCATCCCCCTACTCGAATATTTTTAGAAAATGAAATATTTAATAGTGTGGCAACGGGCTTTTTTATTGTAATTAAACATTATTGCAGAATGGCAACACTTTTGAACTAGCGTTTGATAAATTATTTTAGTTTCGTGGTAAAACGTAAAAAATACACACACTCTACTCATCTCTTCTGATTCTATTAAATTTTTATTTTGTCAATTAATATTAGTGAATATTATTTCATGAGATATTATTACAGTGGTTAAGGTGATAGATATATAACAGACATCAGATTAAGATTCTACGTACATATATGTATACTATTATATACTGACCATCAATTATTATTACACATTGACCATCAATCAATCAATCAATCAAATGTAAAATGATAATGTTTGCTGCATTCCAAAATTGATGTCTTTATGCTTTTCAAAGGATAAAAAATGGGGAGTTGTCTCAACATTTTATTTTATAAATCACCCTGGGAGTTTCTAAGTAAGGAGAGTGCTGTGCCCTCTCGGCAACAGGTGGGCGCGGTCCCTGTGACCTCGGCACGTGACCTTTCTTCTTAGCCTCATATCATTAATAACCTCACAATATTGTAACTGAAAACATAATAATGATCGCACAGCAGATGCGCGAGAAAAAAAAAAGACTTTATCTAAGTTTTTACCTTTTCTATCCTTTAAATTTTTTAATCTTCATTACGGAGCTCCACCCCCATAAATGGAAGGAAGACTGCGTCGGACCGCCATCTTTGGTCTCAAGAACGAGAAGTTTGACTTCCAGTGGCAATGTCATAAGATTGCATAATCATTGTTCAGAAATAAATGAATTTGCCCTAAGAGATAAATTTATGTTTGGTATAGATTGCTAAAAATTTAGCTTTGGTTTGGTTTCTCTAGATCTAAAATTATTATTAAAATGGAAATGCTTTTCATGGAAGAGCCATTGTATTTTTTTTAACCTTTAATCCAGGAATATTTAATCGGAGCCTTCATACGAAGAACGAAGATAGATTTTTATAAAGGCCTTTTGCATATAGAATTTAAATAGCTAAAAACATCCATGCCAGAGGTTTGAGTCGAATCCATGAACTCTTGAACTGAAGATCAAAAGAAAAGACCTTTCAACTGATTAGATGAAAAACGGCACAGTAAAAGGTGATTTTGATTGCATGAATTTCTAAATATAATTGTGATAATGTTACGTTATTCCCATAGATGTCGTTACCTTACCCTATATTTGCGATAATACATTACAAGCAATCTTATAATGCTTAAGTTTACTAGCTAAAAAAATTAAATTGTAGTAAGTATATTAGTATATTGAAAATTGCGTGTTTAAAGACTGTTAAAAAAAATAATTATCACAATCAAGTCTCAATTTTTAATTTTCCTGATGACTCTGTTACTTGGCGAAGCGAAGACCACCCGTCAGGGACTGGGTGAATGAAGTCAGAAAGAGCGTCTTCTGTTTTTGAACAGAGCATCTCCCAAAGAGGGTGAAAATACGGCTTTAACTCATAGATGGCAGCACCAGCTGGATCTCTCAATTTAGATATAGGAAGCCAGAGAAGACCCACGACATGGCCCCTAACACTACCAGATATAATAATTTGTAATGGCAACATGGAAAACATTGCTATTAAGACATATTTTACGTACCCAAGTCACCATTAAAGAACACAACGGATCTTCGGATAAACTAGGAATCGAACTCACTACCTTCCGATTACGAGTAGGACATCCTAACCAACCAGGCCATCGCGACCCCTAATGACAGTGACTCGATCTAACTCTTAATAATGTAACATTAAAAGGAAAAAATTAAAAATACCTTTTTGGGGAAAAATATTTTCCTCCTTATGTGCTATTCATTTCTTTTATAAATTATCACTAAAATCACAACAGCCTGCTGGAAACAAAAGTGCCATTCTCGTATCCAGGAGATAATTGGTTCGATACCTTTCTCATCAAGAACACTATGCTATGAAGGCTTATACATGTTAAATATTAAAGAAAATATAAGGACCCACCATTTGTATGGCAGTCTGGTGCGAATGGAAAGCAAAAAAACAAATTATTTTCTTCAATTTGTTATACTATTGAATGGATTGAATTGTGTGTGTGTATGTGATTAGGTAAGGAATCTCTATTACATGGTGAGGATTTATACTATATTAAATTTATTAAGAAGTATTTGGAAACAATTTCTCTAATCTTAATAAAAATAAACATATTGCAGAATCTTTTTTTTTAAAGATTAAGCATACAGAAAAAAATACTGCTTACGAATTTTATTGTGAATAAAATTTAAAAATATTACAAAATATAAAAGCAATTATTTTTTTTTTATCTTAAGGTGGCCTAATTAAAATGAAAAAAAAATCAAACACTGTTCAATTTTTCTGTTTGATCAATTTTGGTTTTACAATAAAGCAATTTTATTTGTTCTGCATGATAATGCAGGGAAAAGAATTCATCATCTTATACTATATAACAAGTTAAATTTCAAAATTTTTCCGAAACTTCCTTAAATGTAAGTTTTTAACGATTATTATGATTTTTACCCTCAAAATAATGTAGTAATAAGTGCTATATACGTTTAAATTATTAGATATCCTGTACATCAAAATAATTTCGACGTGATTCACCAAAAATCACTAGTATTTAACATACCATTAAATTTGGACGTCATCATTCTGTTTTTAAATGTCTTTTTTTAAATTCGATAACGAGCTAAGGGTGGTAAGACTGTGTTTTTCAGAAAAAATTGTCTAATTTTTTATCTTAAATGCTGACGAACATCATGTCAAGGATGTATTTCTCCCTGCTCGTTCATCGGACTGAGTTGTAGGATGTCGTAGATGCTGGTGAACCCCATATCAGGGATGCATTGCTCCCTGCATGTTCATCGAACTGAGTTGTAGGATGTCCTAGGTGCTGGTGAACCCCATATCAGGGATGTATTGCACCCTGCACGTTCATCGAATTGAGTTATAGGATGTCCTAGGTGCTAGTGAACTCCATGTCAGGGATGTATTGCTCACTGCATGTTCATCAAATTGAGTTATAGGATGTCCTATGTGCTGGTGAACCCCATGTCAGGGATGTACTGCTCACTGCATGTTCAAAGAAATGAATTTTCACATAAAGGCAATGATAGGGATTTTAGAGATAGGATTTGCTTAAGGTCATAAGGATATGTTACGACAGAGACTACTTGTCATAAGTAAAGTAAGGAGATATTTTATGAAAATTAATTACTAAACAGGTTAATAAAATAAAAGATAACACAGTACAAAAATTATATCGAAACCAAAAGTCAATTGTAATTGAGAAAAAACAATTCACTCCTTTTCAGACAAGAAATGCAATCATTAAAATTTTGTATTTTTGTTCTTTGTAATTATTTAAAATTTGTGATTTGATGAGGATACTCACTTCTATAAAGTTTTAACTTTCTAGAATGTTTTAACAGGACGAACTGTTATGCAACACTCTAAGCAACTATGAATAAAGTGACCTTATACGTCATTTTATTCTCTGGGCTGTTGTAAGGCTGTAACTAATTTCACTTGGTCTGAGGTATTTATCATATTCATGGCCAGTACTCAGTTTTACAGTGGGATTCCCAGACTTCGATACAGAAACTGCTTTGAAACGCAGCATCAGTGGTCAACAATGCGGTGTCCTCCTGGAAAGCATTTGTCATCAGGTGCCTCCCCCGTTGCGAATTGAAAGGGGCGAGGATGCTGACGAAGAAAAATGAATCTCCCTTAATTGAGTTGAGAAGTTTTTATTTCATTCGTCTTACTGAGAATGCTGCGGCACCCCGCTGACATTTGCTTCAACGTCTTTATGGAAACTTGGTCCTGATAGCTTGATTTTTCCTGGAGGGACAATTGCGAAAAGGAATTGAAACTCTTTGGCAACTTGAAATATAAATAAGAATTTCCGGGTAGAAAAGAATAGCATTTTTTGAAGACTAGATATTACGTAAAATATAGAACTTCCTACTCAAAGAATATTTGCTGCTAGCAAGTTTGAAGGCGAAATGCAACATTCTTTCAAGAAGCAATTAAAATTTGTTCTAAAACTTATTTTAGTGTGAGATGAATAACACTAAATTCACATAAATAACACTAAGTTCTGTAACACTGACAATTATTTTATTTTTAAACTCAGAACTTCTTTAAGGAACTAGATCTCCTTTTAAAAGAGCCAATTTTTAGACTTAATAATTAATTTACATTTTTTAACATGCAACTAAGTAAGACTTATAAGAATCTAGTGATATATTACAAATAAAATTTTATGACTAAGCAGACAATTATTTTAGGCAGTGCCTAGGAAGAAATGAGATATCAATCCCAAAATCCAAGCATTTTTTCTAGTTTTGAAACTCCAACCTATTGGTCCTCCCAAAAAAACTAGATTCTGATCATTATATAATTTGGATGAAAATTAAAAGGAAATCAGATTGATTCTGAATCAAATATACGAATGGTTTAGACTCTAGAACTGGCGATTAAATTGATTCTAGGACATGCATACATAAGGACGTGGTAGGAAATCTAAATGTATCTATTGGTTAATTGATTAAGTCCACATGCATTTAATTCGCAATTAATTAATCTTGATGATTATCACTCGATTGTAACCTAAAATTTAAAAATATTTGAAGTTGCTATAGTGTCAAATAAAATCTAAATTTCAAATGAAGACATAATTATTTTATTCTTAGATTGATTCTAGAATAGCAGTCGAAGTAGGAATGAAAAATCCTTATAAATGATACAGTAATTGGTATTAATTCAAAACAAGTATTAAATTAGAATACCTAAGTAAGAAAAATATTTGGAATTCAAAACAGATATTAAATACGAATGGAGTATCAAATTAAAAAAGAAATATTTATGCTTTTGTCTTAGTAATAACATTCAAAAAATAATGTTTGATTAATTTATGTAAATATAGCTAAAATTTTTAATAAAAGCTTAAAACTTCTCTGTAAAGATTCTTAAAACAGTTATCAAGTCAAAATGTTAGTTTAATATAATGACTAATTATATTTTAAAAGAAATTATATATAATTAGTGATTTAATTATAAATAATTTCTAGTATTAAATAAGTTTTAAAAGTTATTTAATAACTTTTAAAATTAATTTAAATATTAATAATTAGTTTAATTATATAATTAGTTTAAAATAATTAGTTTAAAAGAAATATCTTTGAATCTATATTTGTTTTATAAAATGTGTATTATAGACTAAAGGAATAACAAGTTGGAATGTAATTATCTTTATATTTGTATTTCAAATGGTTTCCAATCAAAAAAGATAAATATAAAATTTGAATTTCTAGAAAAAATTCAAATGTTCGCTTTTCAAGTGGTTTCTTATGGAACAATTCTTTATTATTCTTATAGAACATACATATTATTCTTATAGTATTATATAATTCCTATAGAACAATTATAAAATACAAATAAAACTCTTAATTTAAAAGAAATAATTTTGGATTTAGTTCAATTTTGTAAAATAAATCAAATATACTAGTAAAATATCTAGATAAATAATATTTGCATTTATACTGATTTTAAGGAATGTATTAAATACTCATACGGGGAAAAATAGCATTTGTAATTATATTTTAGAATAATATATGATAAAAAAAATATAGATAAACCTAGAAATTTCTGTAAACACGTATAAACTTATTATTCATATTTTTAGGCAGAAAAAATGAATGAAAATTTTTTTTCATTAATTCAATGAAAATGGATTTAAACTATTTCTATGAAATTGATTAAATACTAATGTAATATAAAGAAAAACAGCCTTTGAGCTCTCAGCCTGAGATTTTAGAAAAAGTATAAATTCTAAATCAAATATTCTCAGCTTAGTTATCTTATTTATGCATTAAAATAATGTCCGGTCAGAACAGGTATCATTTGAATTTTTTGTAAAAATCACAAAAGTATGAAGTAAATTGTAATTAAGGATAATATTAATATAATATAGCTTTTGTATTTTAATTGGTTGATACTAAAAGAGCCTTTATATTTACATTATCGAAATGTAATTCTTAATAATTGAATACCAACTCAAAATTCAAACGCACTCCTATTTATTCTGAATTAACATTTACTATGGATATGATAGTTTTCACAGCATTCCTATATAAAAATTAATTCAGATATAAATACGAAAACAGGTAAGAAATAATATCTTGTGCATTTCATCTGATTTTAGAGCAAGTTTCAAGTACAAGTTAAAGATTCTGTAAGGAGCATATTTTTCAAGTTTAAATCGATTTTCATTCCTGTATATAAGGAAAGAGTAAAAAATAGTCCGCTTAATTAAACTGATTCTTTAATAGATATTAAATACAAATTAAATACTTAAGTAAGGAATATAATTCTTTTCGTATTCAATAAGAGGGGAGCTAGATATTAGATCGAGGGAAATTTCAAGCGAATTGACAATTTTTTTTATTAATAATATGTCAGTTTTTCAGATAGAAATATTTTGACGTTAGTGTTAGTTTAGTGTTTCGAAATATCTTGTTTCTTTTTCTACCAAGTACTATTTTACGATAAAAAAATATTTCATGTCAATTTTTTTTTTAAAAAAAGAAATATTTTATATAAGTTTTTCAAGAAACGATATTTTACATAGGTTTTAAAGAAAACGATATTACATGCCAAGGGAAATATTCATGTACGTTTTTTTTAGTAATATGTTGTGTTTTATTTCCATCGATGTGAAAATTTTGTTCTACAATTATTTTTCACAAAAACGCAATGAACAAAATGTAGCTCAATCGCTCTCTTAAAACTTCAAATTGTATTGTTGTTGTTGTTACTTATGACACTTGGCGAAGCCATGCCAACGATCATTCACAATGACTTCAATAGCCCGTCAGGGACTGGGCTAATGAAGTTAGAAAAAGCGTCTTCCGTTTTTGAATTGAACACTTCCATAGGAGGGTAGAAGTACGACTTTAGCTCATAGATGGCAGCAGCATCTGGGTCTTCCAATTTAGAGATAAGAAGCCAGAGAAGACCCACGGACTGACTCCTAACACCGCAGAAGTATTCATTTGGAATGGAGGACATTGCGACTATTTTTACGTGCCCCATTCACCATTAGTGAACACTACGGATATTCGGATAAGTTGGGAATCGAACTCACTACTTTCCGGTAACGAGAACAACCCACTAAACAACCAGGCCACCGTGGCCTCATTTCAAATTGCATGTATTATTGCTGATATTTCATGATGCCATTTCTGTTGAACAAAAAACGCTGAGCACAGCCAATTTTTTCTTAATACTGAACCACAATTTAATGTCATCTTTGATTAACCTGATATGGTATTTGTCTCTATTTGACAGTCTTTACCATACTATGTGAGAAATAATAGAATCTAAAATCATTTAAAGGGTGCGGAGGCCTTCTCATTGATCACCAGTGAGGTATAGTATCAACCCATATTCAAGATACAAAATTTATATTTTAATAAAAAATATTGATTGATTGATATATTAACCTCATCATATATTATTGCATATTTGATTCAATGCAAAGATTAAAATATAAGTTGACAAGGAGGTACAATGAAATATACGAACTATAGCTGAAATTTGATACTATAGTCATCTATTTACAGCGTTAGAACCACTATAAGTCTAAAATTGGCCGGTTTAATACCATGGCAAGCTTTCTTTTCTTTACCTATAATCGATTAAAGTATCGAAAAATTTACTCTCGATTATAATAATCAATATTGATAATATCTACAAAGACTAATATCGAGATAACAGAGATTGTCTTAATTTTTCGTTCACTTTATAACTTCTAATTTTAAATACAATATTAGAGTATTTAATACATTATTTAATTTTTAATTAATGAATATATAGCATCTAATAAATAGATTTTCGTATTGTTATATCAAAAAGTAAAAATGCAAAAATAATTCGATTATCTACGGGAAAAATAAAAGAAGTCTAACAGCGAAGAAATAATATAATCTAAAATTGCTAATCTGAATAATGACTCAGTTTTTAGATACACTACTATAACTAGTAAAATAAGCCTACCAATCAAGACGACATCTATCTTTTTTAAGGTATCTCCGAACTTGCATTTCCTTCCGCACCCGGATAATTAATATACTATACTAATAGCTCACTTCTATGCGTTTGTGTTGATAGTAAATTTCTCAACCACTTATCATTTCCGTAGAAAATAGAGTAACAGACTATATATAAGTACTATACTATTTTAACATACCAAAATTTTACATTTCTACTCACTGCGTCAATCGGAATAATAAAATGGCACTTTTTGTTTTGAGATGTCTTTAACAACTGAAAGATCCTGTAAGGCCTTTGCAGCTTTCACCGTAGACTACCATCAACTGAGAGGATTTTTCGAAGGAAGTAGCTCATGGCGAGATAAACTTGAAAAACTCTTATACACTCACCCCAACACACGCTTGTGTGGTAAATAGAAAATCAGCAACTATACTTTACTTTTAAACAGTGGGTACATTCGAATTCAGGATTAGCTTCGCCAAAATCAGTTTTATCATAGGCTAGGAGGAATCAGATCATCCTAATTTAGATACTGCACAGTGACATGTATACTGAAATAATACTTTTCACAAGCTTCCGAAAGGACTTTTGATTAATAATTGCACGTATTTATGTCTCGCAAAGGAAAAAATCCAGAATAACTCCCTTAGCACTCACTCGATAAACGTGCGTGCTGAAAGCAGGCGTATTTTATCTTGGCACTGGATAAAGGATAGTTTAATAACAGAAAACCATTATAAGGAATCTCCAGTAGATAGACAGGTAGGACATTTTATAAATAGAAGGCCATATTGGCCTGTCAAAAGAGAGAAAATCCGAAGCACTCTCAAGCACTCACCTAGAGAGACGCATTTAGAGCAAAACCACAGAATTTATGATATTTATCTCCCTTGGGTTACCACTTTTTTTCAAAATGAAACAGCCCAGGTTTAATCCCAGACGTTGTTGAACAACATAAAAGGGAAGTTGCACTCCTGCCTTTTATTTGCACACCTGCCTTAGTAGGTGCTTGGGAGTTTTTCGAAATTCAACACTGATGACATCTGTGAATACAGTTCATCATTTATAAGAAAATTATTAAAATGCCTTACAGCAGCTTTAGGCCGTTAGGCTGTCCTTTTACACGGTGTTAAAAATCCCTCCCTCATTATTCGACTATATTCGGGCTCGAACCCAGGATCTTCCACTTCTAAAAGTAATTAGTCCATAGATAAAACACTGACTTTCTATCATGAAAGTTTAAATCGCTCCTCAATGGGTGGTAAGGATCTTGTTCATTAATAACATTCTAGAAAAGTTATAAAGCCGAAATACCAAAACTATTTGCTCACGCAAATTTAATAATTTCATTTCAAACCAAATTATATTAGAATAATTAAGAAGAAATTGAATGCATATGTCGATATAAGATAGTTAAAATTTGTCAGAAAAGCTATTTATCAGTAAAACAAATAATAATATTCTACAATCATTCATCGCCTACCAGCAACAAGTTTTTAATTCAAACACCGTAAGCAAAATTTACACCTATTAAGATAACTGGTAAACATCTTTTTCAAAATAAGAGATAAAAAAGAGAAAAAACGACCCTGCGAACAGCAATCGAAATGGACCTTTTGATGGATTAGCAATTACAAGAACAAATAAGTAAAAATGCAAAACCAGCTCGGAATCATCACCATATAAATAAAAATGGCGCATGCCTTCCCCAGTGGGTATGTCTTTTTAATTACGTTATCTTGTTTACTATCTGGCGAGGAGGTTCGTAGCTGTATCAATCTCTATAAAAGTCAAGATAAGAGGTAAAGAAACACTCTTAGCGCCGTCTTCAGCAGGTGTTGCAGGCGAGCGACTGTTAATCTAGGACCACGCCCTGCGATCGGTGGTATGGCCTCCATTTTGAAGGATGCCCGGAGGACACTGTTTTCCACTAAGTATCTTTTAGTACAAATGATAAGAAAGTTGTCAAAAATCTAGAACGTATTTTTGTTAAGGTTATTCTTAGAATATACTAATATCCTCCATCCCAAACGTAATTAAAAGTTGAAATATGCAAGCGCTACCTTAACTTATTTTTGTGTTTTGCTCAAAAAATAAGTAAGCAATAAGCAGCTTAGAAAATATGCAAATACATTAGTAACAAGTAGCTCAGAACAGGTAGTTCAATTTTTATCATTTCAATTTTATCCCATGTAGATGCTCTCAATTCAAAACAAACAAAATAAAGAGTTTGTTTATTACAGAGAATAAGGATTTTTTTTTTTTGTTTCTTTAAACCAAAACCTCCATAAATTATTCACCATACGTGTTTTAAATACAAAATAAAATATGCAACTGCGTATTAAATGTTTACAAAATTTAATTTATATAAGATATTGATCATAAAATCTCGCTGGAAATAATATTTTTTGAACGGCAAGTTGAATTTGAACAGTAATTCAAAAACGTTTTGCTTTTAAAAGAATACAACTCAAAATACTCGTAAAATTGAAATAATATATATCTAAATCTAGCAGAAAAAAAAACTTTTCGCAATTCTTTTTTTCCCCCCTTTCTTTCTTTTAAAAGAAAAGGCTGAGGTTTCTGGTCGGGAATTCGTTTTAATTGTAATAAAATTTGTCGCAAAAGTTCTCACTGACGAATTGTACTGTAGCAAAGTAAATAAAAAGCGCGCCAAGCCAAATAAAAATAAATCAAAAGTGCAAAAAAGGGAAAAAATATCAAAGCATAATTACGTAATCTAGGCGAGATTTGTTTTGCATTTTAAAGAAGTTAGCTATTTCTTCAGTCTCTAAGGGAAATGTTACGAACCAAAAGAAAATAAATGAAACGAATGGTAAAAATAACAAAATATAAAAAACTTCCCTAATCTAAATACCACAAATAATTTAAAAGTGTAAGGCAAGATGAAATAGAAAGGAAACAAAAAATACACATGCACAAAATGCACAGTAACACAAGAAAAAATCTCCAGCACCATCTTATTAACATTTCAGGAGGACCGCGTCAATGGAAAAGGCTGTATGTGTTTTACCCGGGTATCTTTTACTTTATTTGATTCCGGAGCAAAAAGCGAGAAAAAAAGAAAAAAGGGTAAAAAAGGGAAGAAACGGGGATTTTTGCTGGGCAATTAAGTATTTTATGGAGCAGTAATTGCATTTTGGAGTCCAGTGTTGTGCCGAAGCAAATAAATAAGCAAAAATGAATTAAAAAAAGAAGATCCGAGCATGCGCAGAACATTAACGAAGGGAAAGAGGTAAAAAAGAAGTCTCTCTAATTCGTGCTGGCTGGCGGACGTGACATATTATGCATCCTTTTTTCTGCCTGCGAAGAAAAATCCGGAGTAAAAGAATGTTTCTTAAAATAAAATCTAATCCAACAAACCAAGCAGCAAAAACCTCTTTACTATAATATGATTTCCGTGCGAGTCTGCCATTGCCACCTGTCAGTGCTTCTTTCTGAATAAAGTCTGCAAACGATATTCAATCGTTGTGAACTTGGTTATACTTAAATGAACTCTAAACGCATAATTACAGCACTGTTGTCGTAGAATTTAATAATATGTTTGTATTGAAAAAAATCATATAAAATTTCTAATTATGCAGTTTGTGCCAGTGGTGACAAACTTTTTCTTGCCGAAAAGTGGTGAATCAAGTGAATAGAATTCGATAAATTAACCTATCAATTTTTGTTCAACTAAAACAACAAATTTTTAAAGGAGTACTTTAAATTTTTTGACTAACTCTTACTGATAAGGGTCAGAAAATTAATTGATAGAAAAAGTTTATACGAAGAAATCAATCGGGAATCTTACTAAGTAAATTTATTCCAAAATGTAGTAAGTAACCTTGCAAATTCTTCTTTCACATCTCAGAACAGTTTAAAAATTGCATTAAAATAACTCTGGAAGTGAATCTATGGTAGAGAATATTTACGCTGAAGGAAAGGACTATTAATAAGATTCGATTACTTTGCCACCAAAATGTGGCAAAGTAATCGAATTCTAGACGAATTCCAGAACATTTTTAAGAATACTCAAAATTTTATCAAGCATTTCATTGAAATAAGTCAGATATTGTAAATGTAAAAGGGAATAATCACATCGAAGAAATTGACAGTAAGTTTCAGTAATTAAAACTGTTCCTTTCAAATGCAGATCTTTTCCCACAAAATATGATGAATAATTGTATGGTTTCTTCTTCCCTAGCAAAGCAATTATGAGGGTAGCTTACATTAACAAAATATGGTATAATTTAATCGAATCCTTGATTCACACGAACATTTTTAAGAATGTTTTAAATCTTACTAAACGTCTTACTGAAATAAATTTGACATGTGTGAAATATGTAGAAAAGAATAATATATACTATGTAATTGCAATAATGAAATCTATTGTGTGAAAATTACAGAATTTCTTCCGCCAAGAGTGATAAATAATCGTATAAATTCTCTTCACCTGACAGAAGAATTACGACGTTTGCTTTTAAACTGACAAAAAGTAAAATAAATAGTAGAACCGAATTCTAGATTTAGTAGAACATTTTTAAGAATATTTTAAAGTTTACAAAAAATTTTACTGAAATAAATCTGAATTGGACTGAAAAAGAAATCTTTAATGCCTTAGAACCCATCCCAACTATTATGCTATTGTAAACTATCTTTACATTTATCTATTGTTTTATTCAGCCTATCATCAAAATGTTTAAAAAAATGTTTATTGATTCTTAATGTTAGAATTTTCGAGAATATAACTAGCAGTATCACACAAAACATATTACTTTATATAAATCTTAAATTTTAATTCACAAATTTAGCATTTATAATAAAATATTACTATTATTAAATTTTTTTTATCTTATTTACTTTCTTTATAACAGAATTTTCAAAAATATGGTGCAGGAACATGAAAATATTTCATTTAATATTAATTGTTCAATTTTAATTCCCGATTTTAATATCAAATAAATATCTTGCATTTTTTTATAATTTTTTGAAAAATACAAATACTCGAAAAACGTATAGATTTCAATTGTAGGAATCAAGGATTCTTACTAAATTTAATTATAACAAAACATTGTAATTTAAAAAGTTATCGATTTGTTTCAAAAATATATACGATTATTTGATCCCTTATAAAGATACCATTTCTGATATCGTATATTTTTACTAGTAATATTAGATACTTATCATATGTAAGTCTATAATTTAACTTGGTAGCCTGAAGCATTCATTTATAACTTTTATAACATGAAAATGGATGGAATATTACTTTATCCTATTTATTATTTCAATTGGTGGAGGAAAAAAAAAAAACTTTAAAAAAGTTGGAGAAAAGGGGACTTCATTAGAAGATAACCTTCCCCGGAATCGATAACATTTCTAAATTTACCCTTCCTTGACACAGACTGTTTCGATCTGTACGATTCAGACATCGCTTTTTTTTTTTTACTGGTCTCATCAATTGCAGTATGGACGGAAGGAAAAGGAAACAGATAAATGCTTGTGGCTTTTCTGGATGCCTAAAAGTGGAAAAGTGGTTACGGTTATGATTATGACTTTCATACATCATGAGAATTTGACGAATTAAATGTATTAAACATACAGTAGTTGTCTGCTTTTTCGCTTTTAATGTTTTTCTATTGGAGTGATAGTTTGGAAAGGAGGTTGTCAGCTCAGATGTCCACCTCATCATTCGAGAGCATGCTTCAGAATTGTTAGGTGCTTACTGGTTTTGTTTAGGGGAAATAAGTGACGGAAACATAATACAATCAATTTAATGAATAATAAATAAATATAGACAGATCATAGATAGTCACTTGAACGGAAAATGCTTAGACATCTGTTAAGAAGTTTAATTTCAAGACTTAAGTTCTCATATTATTGATTATATTGGTGGTGGTATTCTTAAAAAAAATTTCCGGTTTTAAATTAACAATCGATATTTTACAAATTAATGGTAATATAATAATTTATGATTTATTAGTACATATTCTAAAAAATTACGATATTTAATTAAGAACTACAGTTAATATAATTAAGTTTGTATCAAAAGTAAGGCATATCACATAAATTCGAATGATAGCAAAAACAAAGGAAAATCTATTATTGTAATTAAAAATCTCTATATAAATTCAATAATTCATAATTTAATAAACAATGTAGATATTGTAAGCAATGTTAATTTAAAAAAAAAATTGCTAAATTTTTCCACCAAAAACTAACAGTTGAAACACTTAGCTTCAAGAAAGGATTTACAAAACGCTACTCGCCATGGTTGCTGAACGAATTTGTCACAAGAGTATACCTCAATTATGGGGATTTCCATTATTTACATAGAGCTCCAATGATATCTCGGTTGATGGGCGAGATATTGGAGAATTAGGGAAGTTTTGGTGACAAATTTTTATTATAAAGCTAGCTAAAATTAGCAAGTTGGCGATGATTTTTGGTGGCGACGATTATGGAATAATATATGTACAGTAGACTCTCATTTTCATAAACATCTATTTACAAACACTACCGATTTTACGAACTATTGGCAGATTCCTAATTGGGTCCCATAGGCGTAATAATAATTTTAATTCTCCTTTACGAACTGAATTTTTGAAAAATCTTTTTTACGAAATCACAAGGAATTTTTTGTTTTTATTTTTTATCATCTAACTGATTGTTCATTTTTTTAATTTATGGTTGAAAAACTAGAATCGACGTTACTTTTGTAGAATCTTCGAATGGTGGATAAGTAAATGCAACATTAATTATTAATTATCAGTATAATGAATAAAAAATTTTGATTCTAAAATAGAAATTAAAGAAAAATAGTTTTTATCCTAGTGTGATTTGTGTTTGTAGACTTTGAAATATTAATAGGCTCCAGCCTCGAGTATAATTCTCCCAGATTTTAAGCAATCTATGTGGAGTTTCTCAAGCGCAATTCATTTTTTGAGCTTGCATACATTTGTGTGTAATTAATAATTAAAGTAATCTCGTCTTATAAAATTGACATTCTAATCACAATGTTTTTATAAATATATTCTTGGAATAATGTTGTAGAAAAAACGAAATCTAAATAATTTTGATTTGCGTGATTTTTAAATAAATCACTGATAAAAGGCTAATCTTTTATGTGACGACTTGAGTAGATAAGATATTCCTCTCTTCGAAATTCCCCTTCAAGATTTTTTCAATCAGGATTCAGTTGCAATTTGTTCGTTAGATGATTAAATAATTGCGAACTAGAAAAACAACTTTCATACACACAAAATATCGAACATGCAAAAAAATGACTACGTGCTGAGGCCATCTACAGAATAAGTAGAATGACTAATAAAATTTAAATACTTTTCTACATCGAAAAAATGTGTTTTAAGAAATGTAGTTTCAAAATAGGAAAAAAAAAAGTGAAACTTTAACTGATTTTTCCTCAATAAAACGAAAATTGTTTTTAATTATGAATTTTATTTTGTATGTGTTTTTTTATGATATACATTCTAAATAGTTTTTTCTAATAGTACTTCATAGAGAAAAGAATGTAGAGTAAAAAAAATATAGTTTTAATATTTAACAGTTATTTTTCTATTTTACGAATTATCGATTTACAGAATTATTTCAGCAATTTACTTTTTCGTAAGAAACTATCATGGACTGTATTTTAAATAATAAACATTCATTAAGTAATACAAATAGACGACATTAGTTGTGACGTCATATTGTTTCCAAGCATTTGCTGTTAAGCGTCATTTATCATTGAAACTGCCATAGACTTAGGTGATAGATTTTTAAATTGTTATTTTGGAACAACTTTGATATACCCCCCCCCCCAAAAATTAAGCGCCAAATCTGGCACCCCCTACGGACTTTTTTAGGGTTGCTGTTTCTTATTTTTTTGTTACCAATTTAGATTTTTGCTGTTGCCAAATTTTGTATTTTCTTGTATTTTGTACCATTTTCTGAGTTTTTTTTTAAAAGATTTTTATGTATTAATTATTTGTATTTAGCGAGAATCCATCTTGACGAGTAAAAATGGCGCCAAAACAGGTATTATGGTTGGTGAGGGAAGAAAAAGTCGCCAAATTTCCGATTTGGGGGGGTATATCAAAGTAGTTCCGTTATTTTTGAAATTGATATTCATTATTTAAGGATAACGTGTTTGTTAAAACTTTTAACCTTTTGTTTGCTTAACCTTTGATTCTCGCCAAATTGTAGTCACAATTAATCACCAAGCTGGGCTTATTTCCAATCGTATTCTGGTTGCAACAGAACAATTTATTGTTCTGTGCCAACAAAAATCACCAGTAAAATCGATAGCCAAACAAAAATCTCCAAGTTTGTCAAGAAGGCACTCTTAAATACAATATTAAACAAATGTTTACATTGTATTTGTTTGGAAACAGTTGTGGAAATGACGTCACACTAATGTCGTCAATTACGTTAAAATGTTAAAACTATGTTTTAATCCCGCCAGTCTATATTTTTTTACTGATCTAAACCACTCAAGACAGCCAACCACTTCATGATTTTGATGCACACTCGAGTGACGAGATGAACACCTGGGTTAGCATTCTTTATTTCAAAATTCCACCTCAAATGAACGAAGGAATTTTGGAGCCTACATTTATTTATAAGGCAATTGGATATAGTTCGCCAGTAGCTCCAATGCAACATACATGCAATTACATAAATAATTCTATTTCTATTTTAACAGAATAATTAAAATAAAAAAAAAAACCAGGTTATCATAAACCGAAAATATGAGTGGAAATCATTGTATATACAATAGAATACAGTTTGTAAGGCCTACGAATCGAGTAGGAACCAGAATTTTTTTCATTCTTCAATATTTAAGGTTGGGAGAGGCGCCATTAGAGCGTAGGGTGGAGAATCAATTTTCGAAACTCCGGGGTGGTGAATGTTCCTGCAATTGCTGGAATGGCTGGAATTGATAAATGGTATTCTAGCATTCCACCTCGGCGGCTGGTCATTAGGAGCTCTGCCACCTTTTCCGGAAATTATCATAATTCCGCCATCCTCCCTTACCTGAGTGGGAAACAACATTTGGCCCCCTTCGGAACAGGCCCTACCTTCCGGAACTTTTCCTTTTCCCCCGGAAATTAAAATCTCGCCAAAGGCCCTCACAGCAGCCTGATGAATAAATATGAAAGTACTTTAACGACAGCGCCAGAAAGGGTGGGCGCTTGGCGGTGGTTGGCCATCCTCACGTTTTCCTTTTCTCACGCGTGAAAAATGACGCTAAGTTTATTATGAAGTTGGGAATGATACTCCCGCCGGAAATGACGCAGAGGAAATTCTGATGAAATAAACGGAAATATCTCGGATGATACGCCTTTAGATGCTTATTAAACGATAAGAGGAAATCAAAAAAGCATTTATTAAGTAAATATATCATAATATTAAATAAATTCGCTTTTTCCCCCTTTTAACATCTTTAATTCCTAAAATTTCATTTATTTAAATGCGATTGACACCAAAATGAAACTAATCTAAAAAATCGAAATTATTTCTTTAAAAATACATTGCGTATTTTCTTTGTAGAAACATTTATCCTTGCCAGTGGACCATAATCACGTATTACAAGGAAGAAAACTTCGAAAATTCGTAAACAATATATCTTAGCCTTCTCTGGGTCCTTTATTCTGAAAAGCACTATTTTACTATTACTTAGGTTCCTTTAACTATTCCATCAATATAACTCAAATATCCAACTCACCACTTCAGGATCTTGAAAAAAATAGTTACTATCTATATGCGAGGGTTAAAATCTGTAGCTTTAGTATCAATTTTAATAATTTCTTAAAGTTTGAAGGGCATGTCTTTAATCTTTCATTTTCATTTTCCCTATTCTAAAATTGAAAATTTCTAAAGTTTTGATCTCGGAGTGGTCATATCAGTTTTAAGGGGTGGGGGAAGGAAAACTTCAATCGGTTTTTCAGCAATCAAGAACGTGGCGCCATCAACAAGGCCGATCGGCTGCGGCGCAAGAGGTAGTGTTTACCTGAATTGATAAATGAATGACACGTCCGGAACTGGTGCTTCGAACAACCCCTTTTTCGAATTTCATCGCCTGATCCCACGATTCCTCACATCACCGAGGGATGGGCGTGTCCCTCATCATTTGTGATCAGATCACCCCCCGGCGAAAGACAGACCAGGTGTTTCTTGTGGTGAAGAGCAATTTTATGCAAACTTTTCCAGAACATTTGATGAATTTCATCGCCAATTCTTCCGGATAGTGATGAATGGGAGAGGGAGAAAAGTTTTTTCCGGTAGAGAAATTTTGGCGAAAATTATTATTCATTTGGCGGGGGTAATTGAATGTCGTTAGGTTGATTTTCGTATTCATCGAGTATTCGTGCACGCGAGGCGATCTCCTTCTCCAGTTTCTCTTTGGCACTTTGAAGATTAACTGCTGAGTTCTGTGGTGATAATTGTTAACAAAGTGAATGTTTCCCAGCGTTTGTATTCACTAGAAATGAATGAACCTTTCAAACTATCAGCTTCGTAATTTATAATATTCTTTTGAACAGTCAAAGCAAAACAATATTTTTTCCAAATAAAATAATAATTATTTTCAATTATTCAATTCAATTTACTAGGAAATATTAACACACATAAGTGGATGTGAATCTTTTAAAAAGTTTACATCTACTCATCATTCTATGGAGTTCGCATATTTTAGAAAGAAAATGTATTGTTCTCGTGTTCGGAAAGTAGCGAGTTCGATACCAGAATCTCATCGAAAACAATTCCCACTTACAGGGCCTAATCATTTCAACTATAAAGTTTCACCTTCATAGAATCTATCATCCTTCTACAAATGTAGTAAAAAGTTTTGGAAAGGGATGCCTGCTTAGGCGTAAACTTCTTCACCACTTGATTATGATTCCAAAATTATAAAGTAAATGGTTGTTAATTTAAAAGTTTAATTAAAATTTAATTAGTTTCTAAAGGCAGAAACGAAGAAAGATATGAATTCAATAAGACAAGAGTAATTTAATCTGAATCTGTTATGGTATACATAATCAAACAATAGTATCTTGGTTACGCTTACTATAGTTTAATGATTGGATCACAAATTTCAGAATCGTGAGTCCAACTTACAATACCAGCAATTTTTGAATTAAGGGATATGGATATTAAATTCCTCCTTTTTGCATGCATGTCTGCCAAAGTTGGTGTTCGAGAGATTTCTGATTTACTTCCTTTGCTATAAAGTGGATGTTCAAAAAAACCATGCAAATGATTTCATCGATTAGGACTGGGCTGTATAAAAAGAGAAGTGGTTCATTGATAAAAGTTTTGTTCTTCGGATCGAAAGATTGAAGGTTTGATTCTAGCATGACAAAGAATACCATATTGATAAAGCCTGTTATCCTGTTACAGTATAGATTATGTAAGCTGTTATGAGTTTTTGGAGAAGAAGGTTGCTGCTCGGGTGTGGAATATGTTAGTAAATCGTGACCTGAAATTTAGAGACATTATCTTTTAATCTTTAGTAACTATGCAAAGCAGTGGGAATTATCGTTTGAAACTTTAACATTAAGTAGCAATTAATTTTCAGATAACAATGAAGTATTGAAAAAAATATCGATAATAACATCAGTGACAATATAACTATTACTTATATGACGTGTAACATATTTGAAATATCCAGTAGCTGATGAGTTCAAGACGATTCAGTAATTGACTTTGTCACTTAAAAGTGTTTTAAAATTACGAGAAGCAGAAATATACAGCTGGAAACGCATCGCAAACAGACGAACCTCATTTAAATCCAGTACAAACTGTATTACCTTATTTTTATTTTTACTGAGAATGCATTATAAATTTCTTAATAAAAATTTTTATATAATGACAAAATATGAATTTTTATATTTATTATACATTGAGAACATTTTTTAATTACGTTTTCCAAACTTTAATTTCACAAAAGTAATTACCAGCAACAAAACTCCTAAATCTGGATTAACGTAATAGTTTCAAAACAATTTTAATTATTTATTTATTAATTTTTATCAAATTTTTAATTGTGTTCACGTTTTTTCATAAGCAGATGTCTAAAGATTTAAACACTTCAAATTAGAAGAAAAGTTTTTAGTATAGTGTTTTTGAAAATATCTTAAACTAATGCAGAGCTATTGTGGATGGTCATAGCCAAGTTTCTGGGCATGTGTAATAAATAAATAAATCTTAAATTAATAAGCGCTTACCATACCCGAATAACTGAAAAACTTTTTTACTGTGGTAAACGATCATGTTAACTTTTATGCAAAAAATATTAAAATATATGAACGATATGAAAACATTTTTTAAATTATTATAGTAATAGTATATATTATTTGTAATGATATCTAAATATAACAAAATAGAATTAGATTATTTAAACTTTAATCTTACTCTATATAGTTATATTTACACTGTCTCTATTGATAAAAACTTAGCACATATTATATTATTTCATACATAATCTAGAATTAATGAGGTTATTATAATTAACATTTTTAAAATAGTTATATAGGCTAATTTTATATTTAAAATGGAATATATTTTTTCTGAAAGTTAAAAAAAAATGTCACATAATTTCATGGATTTCTAACAGACAATGAGTTTTTACTGATTTTTCCCAAAATAAAGATATATATATATATATATATATATATATATATATATATATATATATATATATATTAGTAAATATTATAATTTATGCAATTCAAAATAAAACATTTTTGCTAAAACTGCAATATTTTGAAAAATAGGCTAGACATTTTATTAGAATCAGTTACATTTGTCTTTACATTACTTTGACATTTCATTGTTTGCCAAAAATTAGAATTAAATCTTTAATATATCATAAGGAACAAAATAATAGTTAACAGACTGTAAATTTAATTTCAACAAATTGAAGAAATAAAAGTTAATGTTAGATTATCATTTTTTTTTTTTTTTTTTTTTTTTTTTTTTATATTTCGAGCAATAAATTATTTTCTTGAAAATTATTTTAAGAATTATTTTAATAATTTTTTCGTATATATTTTCAAAACATTACTGAAACATAGGAATCATTTAAAGGGATCTTGAAACTTTTTTATTAAATTGTCATTTAATTATAATATTAATATTAATGTAGTTAAATTATAAAATATCAAAACTCCATACTTATAAATAGAAATTGAATAGAAAAAATAAGTAAATACTTTTATTCAAATATTAAATTAAGGAGATTGCATAGACCAAGTGATATTATATTAAATTAGCAACTAAACTGAATATTCATTAAAATTTAATGACATAAAACCTATAAATGCTATTCGATGAAAAATATAAAAAAATCTAATATGTGTAATATTATGAATAATTTTAATAACCATTTGATACTAAAAACATTTTGGTTTCCATTTCATCATCACAATACAAATCCTCGTATTTACTATGCATTGCTTTTGATTACATTCTCTTATATTTTTAATTATTAGAATAATTTTAAGTATACCGAATACAGGATAAAATAAATA
Source organism: Latrodectus geometricus (assembly GCA_026290005.1). Classification (NCBI taxonomy): domain Eukaryota; kingdom Metazoa; phylum Arthropoda; class Arachnida; order Araneae; family Theridiidae; genus Latrodectus; species Latrodectus geometricus. Next base: position 24,137 of record JAPDSC010070251.1, read on the forward strand.
TAAATATTTTTAGTTAGTTTCAAGTATAAATTTAAAAATAACTTCATCACAATAAGAAATTTAAAAATAATTTCATAATTTTCAAATAGTTAGAGTAATTTTCAGTTAAAAAAAATTTATAATTAGTTCAATTGTATTTTTAAAAATGAAATTTGGTCTATACGTTTGTGTAATTGAGAATTAAAATTTTTAAAAATATTTTTCTTATTTAATCACAATGTTTCCAAATATTATATGATTTAAAAAAGGAAAGTTCATCTCTCGTCTTTTATTAAAATTTTTTTATTTAAATAAGTATTTTTTATTGGTTTACAAAGATAATGATTCAGAAAATTTATACCTTTTTTTTAATATTTATTTGGAGCGATTCAATAAATTAAATTTTAAATCTACAACGTATTCATTGAATGAATTGTAATTTAGTAATCAATATAAACCTTTAAAATAAATATATATTTCCCAAATGCAAAACTGAGATTAAGTAATACAAAAATTTTTAATTGTTGATGATATTTTTTCTACTGCTTGACTTTATAAATTCATGCTAAAGTGAATTTAATTTAAGAAAGTGCTCATTATAATTTCCTTGTGCAAGTATAATATAAATTTGCTAAACAATTAAGAGAGAGAGAGAGTGAGAAGAAATACAATAAAAATTATAACAAATTTCACCTGCATTTATTGAACAATTATAGATTTAACTTGATAAATATTTAATTTAAGAATCACGATTTTCTTTTCCCAAAATGATATAATTTTAAATATTTATGAAAAAAAAAACAAGAATTATTATAAAACAATGCAAAAATCTTATAATCAAAATTCTTTCATGAAACAAAAAATCTAGTTTATCTACATAATTAGGAAAAAAATTTTTCACTCTTTAAAAATTAATACTGAAATCCTACGTAACAAATTTCTTTAATACCCTTATAATTTGCGAAATAATGAAAATATTAATAATTTAAGTTTTACATGTTAATTATTTCTAAAATATATTTCCACATGCCTCTCAATATATAATTTACGAAACAATAAAAAAAAACAAATAATTTATTCCTTAAATTTTAGTTATTTTCCAAACACATCATTATATATTTCTGATATTGTGAAAAATGGTTATATGTGTTATTAGTCCAAAATGTAAGCTATTCTCTCGATCAGTTTGTCAAGGAGTACTAATTAAAATATATTTGAATGAAAAAGTTTACATTTCATTCGAAATAGTTTAATTATTTTATTGAGATAATTTGAGAGTCTGCGCAGAGAAGTCTTTTAAAAATATTTTCAATTGAAATAATCGGAGTGATGTGACCCATTTTGAAAGAGTATGTATGTACAGAGGAGAGGCAACAAAAGAGACTTCTACCTTTGTTCACCAAAATGCTTCCTGCGAGAACCGGATGATAGAGATATATTAACCGAAACAATAACATTTCAACAAACATTAATTTTTTTTTCAGTTATATATAGTTTTTGTTTTCAGTATAGATTAATGAAATTAAAAATCTATATGTTGTTGAATATCCTTTAAATAAAATATCAGAGATTAAATCAAATTTGTTTAATAAAACCTTCAACGTACTGTTAAAATTATTCCTCATTAAACTATAAAAAATACCCTTATAAAGATAAATAGTTTTCAAACAAATAATCTGAAATTATATCATATACAGCATACGCTATTCATACTTTTTAGTAATACTTTAAACTCAAAATAAAAGTGCAGTGTTTGCTCTTTATTTTATTAATAAAAATTGCACACAACTATCAAATAAAGTCTTTACAAACTTACGTAATTGATTACCAATGAATATGTGTATTTCTTTTAAAACAATTTGAAATTTATTAATAATTATTAATAAAAATGTTGAAATATTTTTCCTCTGTATATAATCGACAAAAATATTAGATTGAAATGCTTAATATTTCCATTTAAGTTTTAAACTTTATTAATAATTATTAATAAAAATGTTGAAATATTTTTCCTCTGTATATAATCGACAAAAATATTAGATTGAAATGCTTAATATTTCCATTTAAGTTTTAAAATTTTCATTTTAATCATTAATATTTCCATTTTTTCCTACAATTTTGACAAATAGTTTTATATTGTAGATACTTGTTATATTTAATTATAAACAAATGATAAAAATAAAATAATATTTCCTATGCTTTTTGTGTTCATTAATTTATGAATTTATTTAAAATGAGATTCCCATGCAAAAAAATACTTATCACATTATAATTTGCTCGTGGATAATTAACAATCGGTTCAATAGCTTGCATTCAAAACTAAATTTGGAATACAAACAAAGTCAGTTTTATTAATATGAAGCGAAAAATTTATAAATCAAAATTTTAAACTGGAACTTTAAAAACTATTAGTTATTATATAAATACTAAAATCTTCCGATACTAAACTTTTTAATCCGATACTAAACTTATCGGTTTAATGATTGAGCTAACTTTAAATCTTAAATAAAATAGAGATTGAATATTATATTTTTTGTTTTGTATACATTTTAATACTCTCTTATTTTTATAGTTTTTTAGGTGTTTTAATTAAAATATTGCTGTAATTTAAAAAAAACTATATTCCGTAAATAAAATTTAAAAAGAATATTCTTTTTATAACAAAAAGTTACCGATTGTTTTGATGTATGCTTTTGCTTTGTAGAATGAAAATTGTAGATAAATATTCCTTTTTTGTGGAGTTGTCATTTATTATTTGATATAATATATTGATAAAACTTCATATTTTAAAAAATATAGTTTATTAAATTAGCTAACTTTTAAACTCTAAAAAAATTAATAATAAATACAGTTTGAGAAATAAGATTTAAATATTAATGCACATTAATTTCTTAAATAGATTCAAATTTTCATATTTAATTAGATAATATGTTGTGTTACATAAAAATATGATTCAAAACATTTTTCATAATAATATTCATTTCAGTTAAAAAATAAAATTAAATTTTTATAATAATATTTTAATAATATTTAATAATAATAATTTTATTTATACGTTTCAATTAAAAAAGTTATGAATTACTGAGTAAGTTATTGTATTCATTTATAGCGTCTGACATAAATTAAAATTTGCTCGCTATGATTTCTTTATGTATGATTAGAATATGAAAGATTTATAGCGTAAACATTAAAGTGGATGAATTCTGTAATTATTAAAATCTCTCGCCATCTCAACACCAAATAATTAGTAAACCATTCATGAGCTTTACAGATATTTGTAATATTATCTTGCATTTAATCTAATTTTTAGTTATGTTCTTAGAAATTTTAATATATCTAAATGTCGCGAAATGTTGAAAGCTCTGTTACTTCTGCTGAACACGTATCTAAAATAGAATTTATTTCAAATTTATGCACATTTTTGTAAGATAAATTGGTACAGTTTATAAGAAAAATTAAAAATGAGACAAATTTGTAAGAAAAATTGTGTTATTTTTCTATTACAAGTCATAAAATAGCTTTTATGACATTCAAAATATATATTATCTTACAAATACCAATTATCTTATTTATATTTATAATTATATTTATAATTATATTTAAATTAATTGGTATTTGTAATTAACTTTACGTAATAATTAAATAGAAAAGTACAAAATAACTCTCCCTTCCTTCACATACTATACCTTAGAGGAGGAAATACAATTATTATGGAAATACTTGAGAAAAACTGAACAATATGTGATGAAATATTAAAAATTTTGCATCATCTAAGTAACTCGGTACACAGATTAAACCTTGAAAGAAAGAAAAAAATCCGAAATTATTGTTTTTATATTCATCCGTATTTCTCACTGGAATTTTTCACGTGAATTTTACACATGTAAAGTCTGATAGAAACAGCGAATGAAGTTTTTTAAATAATTTTTTGTTTAACTAATTAAAGCCATAAATTTGCATTTAACTTAATGATTACCTAATTCAGTTCTTGTAATCGATAATTTATGATTGTCATAAGAATTCCCACTACTGAATTAAAAAATTTAGAATTTTAATGAATTAATTTAATTCAATTTTCAATTTTTTTGAGTTTAAACCCTTTAATACGTATATCAAAATACATAAAAATGTAGTCATTAAAATTTGAAAATCAAATCGTAATAATAGTAAAAAATTAATTAAAATGTTTTTTAGGGGTTGTTATAATTAAAGATTGTTTCTCCGTCAAGATATTTTTGGTGATTATTTCTTTTTACAAAATGATTTCATAATTGATAAAAAGTTCAAAATGACACATTGTTCAAGTCAATAAATACTTAAAACTTACCTGTAATATGGATGGTAACCCTGGGGAGAAACATGCAGATCCATGGGTATATTTCCATAGGCGTCTGCTGGCTGCATGGACCCTAGAGGGTCCCCTGGGTAGCAGCATTGGCAAGCGACTGCGGTCGCAGCACCAGGATGCCCAAACACTTGCTGAGAGTTATGCCGGAGGGCCTCTACCCCACCGGGCCTGTGCCCCCGCAATCCTGACTCCGTGGCCGCCAGAGCTAAGCTGCCTTAGAAGTTATGAAATCCCAAGGGAATCTTGAGCACTTCGAACTTATCGCCAGCTGATTTAACAAACTCCTGACATATTGGCGCATCACCAGCTACACCATCATTAATTGGTTGGCTAGTTTATTCACATTCCTCATTCCTCTTGATTTTTGTCACTCGTCAATGGAAATAAAGTAAAGAGAATGATTTAATTTATCCAAATAAAATAATCCTATGTTATACTTGAAGTAGTATATTAACAGTTATATTCCGTTGACAAGTATTATAAGTAGCTGAAGTTGTCACCAATAATATTTAAATTCATTTGAGAATACAATTCTACAAATGATTATATAGTTGGAAGATCAAAAATATTTTTATTGTAATGAAACTGAAAATATGATTTATCTTATTACCTTATGAGAAAATAAACTTCAAGCTGTGTACTAAATTTTTTCTTTAGATTAAGCAATAATATATATTAATACTACTTGAAGTTTTTACTTGTTAAAATAATATTAATCCGACATAGTAGTACGCGAATTCTAAACGTATGTATGACCAAATTTCAAAATGCATTTAAATTAGTAAACGATACTTCACAATCTTGAAATATAAGTAATTTTCCCCAATGCTTATTTGTAAAAATAGTAATCAAAAAATTCTGGAACTCTTAAAATAAATTTTCACTTTTTACCAAACAAACAGGATGCGTTGAAAACTTTTCTCCAATTTCGCACCAAATACCCCACCGTGTGGGAGTTTCGCAAGGAGTAAAACTCTTCGTCTGCGCAATAATGTGCACGTGGGGGGTTTGTTTGTCTCTCGGGGGAGGGTGGTCCACCCTTTTGTGTGGAGCACGTGGCTCGATGCGAGTGCAGTGCCGTCGAAGAGAGTTGTGCGTCGGGCGGCCCGCGAGGTAAGGTTCGATTGCTCCCATCCAGAGGTTTCCATTCGGTGAGTGCGGCGCTTTTTCCACCTTCCTGAATACCCGCTCCACCCCTCCGTCTCCACCCTCTCTCGACCCGTGCACTGAATAACACTTTCCCTGCTTATCAGTGCTGTCTGGCGTTCTTCGCAAATCTTTCTGCTCCTTGTAAATATAGCATTCACAACTGAATCTCACCAGAAATTATTTTAGTGTTGAGATATTAACAGTGAGCCCCGAATTCCCTTACATCTGATGTTCCGAATTCAGTTTTCTCCGTCAGCGGTGTTGGTCTTAATGAGACAATTTTAGATTGTGTGGTGTAGATAACGGTCTAGAGGTTCAGTAAATGATTTTAATACGAATCTAATAAATTATGACAAATAATACAATTAAAAAAATTTTTGCATTTTCTATCCCTTATTTGTTTTTTTTATCATTGTTCGAAGCTTACTTTTTTTAATATTAAATGTTACAGAGTGCTGGTAATTTAGTACTACACAGTATTACATATTAAAAACATAAATGACTTTTACTATATTGCAATTTTCGTTCTATAACGCTGTGAGTACATTGAAAAACTTTCGTTCAGCCATATTTCTTAATAACATTAGATTTTTACAATGGAAATATCTCCTTAAGATTTCATAAAAGATTTTAAAAAGAATGAGACACAAAATATGCTAATACAGCCAAATAATTTATTTGATGATTTATTAACATTTGAAATTCACCGGAATTCTTAATATTAATTTCTGGAGTCGTGATAAATTAGTATTGATTTTCATAATTCTACTTCCGTTGATAGTGGAAGCAGAAAAATTGACGTGCAGCTGTAGATCCTAATAGAATAATTTTAGATTGATTATATTTCTCCAAGGAAATAACACCCGAAAATTTCTTAAATTATTTTAAAAATTCGATGAATCTAATAAAATGCGAACTGTATTAATAAAGCTAAAATTACTTTTAAACTTATTAAACTAAATGTTTTTTTCCGAATTATTTGTTGTTTTATTAATATATAGAATTCACCCGAGCTCAGTGGCTTATTCTAATTGGATAAGTTAGATTGATTAGATTTGATTGTGAATATCACTATTAAAACTATTTTAAAATTTAATTAATCTGATAAAACATAAATTGTGCAATTCCAGCTAAAACTATTGTAATTTATTTGTTTTATTAATAGTTGGAGCTCATGTAAATACTTAGATTCCAGTAACTAATGACGGTGTTCAAAACTGTGTGTTTTCCCTATAATCAATATCTGTTAAGAATCTTTCTTCAGATGCATATCCTAATTAAACAAATGGAAAATAATTAGATTTTATTCAAAAAATATAATGATTGAAAAATCATTTGAATTAATTTACAGAATTGAATAAATTTATTACAATACTAAAAATATTAACCTAGCTAAATTTTTTACTAGTTTTTGTGAATAGAATTAGAAGCCTTTTCATTTAGTTGTATAACCTTGTCAAATAATTTTAAAATGATTTGGTTTTGAAGAGGAAAAATAATTATTGAATGTTTAATAAATTATTTATATTTTTTGAACATAATCACTGATATATTTGATTATTGATTTTGCAGGATAAAATATATATTTAAATAAATGACTTTATGCATTTTTTCGCCAAAAATGTATAAAACTAAAAATATTAAACACTTTTTATTCATTTTTTAACTTTACATTCTAATTAGAAAGTATTACACGGTGTTGATTTTATTAAAAAAGTAAGTATTGAAAATTTTGTAAAAACTCATCAAGTACGAAATGTGCTAATTCAGTTTAAATTATCTTCTGAAACCAGTTATTATGACTGAAAGTTTTATTCGTGTAACAAAATATGTTAAAAAAGTAAGTTTAAATATATCATTTTATCCATGTTCTTTCAGTAAAACATAAAAAAGACGTCATATATCCATAAGTACTTTTTTTTAGCTTTACATTCTACTTTAGATGGATGTTATATTGATGAAAACTTAGTGGGGTAATAATTGTTGAAAATTTTGTAAATTATATTAAAATACAATTCTAATAATATAAAAGATCCAGTTTGAATTATTTTATGTTGACATTCAATCAGATTTATGCTTAATATGATGTACAGTTTATTAATATCTACCACTCACTTAATTTTTAGGAATTGAATATAGTACAGAATAGTACAGTTGATGCTTAAAGCTGTATTTTTTCAGTCAATAAGAGAAATCTCCCGATTACTTTTATAATTTGATCAGGCATTTTTGAATTTTTGTTTATTTGTAATGCATAAATTGGTTACATTTTATTAGGAAAATGAATAATGAAATTTTCAAAGATTATTTTAAATATCCAGCAAATTATTAAAATTAGAAATACGACAATCTAGCAAAAATTATTTTATGCATACTTTGGAGAATTCCAAATTTATTATTATAATTATTTATAGTCCTCATCTGAGTTTTCAGTACAGTACAATATATTTAGTATTTAATGTAGACAACAGAATTTCAGTTGTAGAATCATTTGATGATAAATAAACAGTACTTCAGTACTTATATTGTGTATTGAATACTAAATATAATAATAATAATACAAGATTAGGGTTCCATAATACTGTGTATTTAATATTAAATGATTATTTAGAACTAATATTCGAAATTCTTTTTTGAATGTCAACGAAAATTTACCTTTATTTTCGTTACATATCCTAATTAAACAATTTTAGATTGATGAAATATTATTTCGGAAAAAACTGTTGAAGATTTCTTAAATTTCAAAAAATTAAGAATTTCAGTTGAATAATTGAAATACTAATCGACCTAAAATTATTTTATATTTATGTTTATTGCAACTTATTTATAGTTTTATTAGTTCCACAAAATTAAATACCAAACTTTATGTTTTAGTTAAGGATTTAATGGATTTTTCCCCAGATGAACTTAAAATTTTTGAATTTTTATTTAATAATGATTTTTTTCTAAATTAATTTGTAAGCTAAAAATTAATTTACATCATAGTAAAACACAATTGATGTTTTTTATGATAATCATATATTTCTATTGACATTTTAAAACTAAATCTAATTTGTTTAAAAAAAATCCAATATCATAGAGTCCGAATTTCAACTTAACAAACGCTGAGTCCCATAACGTTTTGGCGAAATTGTTAATACGATTTATTTAGCTATAAATTTCTCGTAGAGCCTAACTTCTGCTGAATAGGCGCCATCACAGTTTGCTCGTTCTAGATTCACAGAAACTAAATTTAATGCAATATAATGTATATACTCACGTATATCTTTTAAATTTTAATCTACAATTAGTAGCATTGGATAGTAGTTTAATTAATTAAACTATTGAAATAAAAAAATGGGATTCTTTTGAACTAAATATATTTTCGTGCTTTTCATCATTGTAATTAACTTATAATAATTGAAATTCATTAATTTTTAAATTTTGAAAAATTTCTAACTTGTTTACAAAATTTGCTAAAAAAATGCATTTATAATTATAATTCATTTATGATAATTAATGTGTGTATCTAAAAAGAAAGCTTTAAAGGAAACGGGATTCATAATTAAAGTGTGTTTCGTAATTTTATTAAATTAAAATCTATTAAAATAATAATAATTTTTTTAAGTACTCTAAAAAGTTATGATTATAAAATTTATTATTAAATATTTATGTTTTGAGGAAAATAGCTTAATTACAGTTCTCTACGAACAATAATTTACATAAATTTTTGAATCTGCATTTCTCAAAGTGAGTGATCGTGTCCTCTAGCATGTACTAGAATAATTTGAATCACCCTCTGACCACTTGGCGAAGTCAATTGCTGACCTTAAAAAAAATATTTAACCCTATATTGATCCTTATTAGACAAAATTAATTATATAAAATATAATATCATAAATATTATATATTTATATTATATATTTAATAAAAATAAATTATTTTCCCTTCTGTCTGAAATTATTTTTTAAATAAGCAGTAATAATTCTTATGTTACATTATTTATTTATGGATTAGTAATACTATTCATCAACTTTTATGCGCAGCATCTAATATCTATTCACCTTTTTATGTTTCTGTTAAAATAAATAATATATTGAATTGTTCTGTTGCTGCCCTCTTATTGAAAATTAAAAACAAAATTCAATCTTTCTTTCCCTTCAACACCTGAATCGATTTTTTTAAAACTTCTTTATACTTTTTCAAAGATAGAAATACTTTTTAAAGTTTTTTCCTAGTTTAAAACATATCTTTGATTAAGCTTACATATACGTTTTTGACTTAGAAACAGCTTAATAATCTGTATATTAACTTTGAAAGGTAACGTGAAGACTATGTTAAAAATCAAGATAATATTGATTATTTTCTTTGGTTGCTATGGTGTTGTGCATTATGAATTCCAATCGACAAATTTGAAAGACAATAAATGTTATTATTCAAGTGTTTTGTGGTTTTACTTGAAAACTTCGTCGAAAACAGCCTAAAATTAACGTGAAGACTTTTGGGCTTCGAGCTTCAATAAATTAGTCGAAACAAGCATCGTGTTTTCCTGATGTGATACCATGTAATTTTTCCTGCCGTGAACATCGCTTCGAATTCAGGGATTGGATAAAAAAAAAAAGTTCACTACAAATTCTGAAAAGCATTCACAAAACCGACTTTAAAGCATGTTTTGTTTTTCGGCAGATGTGGACTGAAATCAGGTTTGGCTTGTTAACCTCTCGACTGTCATTTTTTGAGCAAGACAACTAATCAGACCTACACTTTTGAAATTGAACCCTTACAAACATATAAGATAAGATTAGAACCCACAAACTGTTGAATTGAAAGCAAGAACACAAAAGATTCGGCAGCCAGCGCGGCCATATTGAATTCAGAGGAGAGTATTGTGAAGGTGCGAAAATAGATTTCGTCTTATATTTGTTTTATTATAACATCTCGAGTGCCTTTTGATTCCAGTAGTGTAACAAAACATGTATATGAAATCAGGTTCAGTTCGTTCACTTAATTTTTTTCATTATTGAAATCTTGAGGAATAATTGTGATATTACAAATTACTTGGCTCTGTTAGGAGGCTTTGGACTTCAGTAGTAGTCAGCAGGAAGCAAACGTAAGGAAAATATTGTTCTGGGACAAGTAGTTCTACAAGGAACCTATGAATTCTGGTGTATAACAAGATCAGTAGCTATAGAATATGAACACTAGATGAACCCTTTTTTAGTTTTGAGGTTTCTCTGTGCATTAACATCGTCTCTCCATGAAGCATTGTTTGGGAAGCGTTTTTGCTTTTCAAAAAGAATAAATGCATCTCTTTCAATTACGTTTTGAACTAGTGGGTTGTGAATCAGACAATGCATTATCAGAGTAGAGATGGTCTTTACAGCATCTGTAATAATACGAAGAGTTTGGTTCTGGGTAGTTACAAATTTCCGAATGGTATCAAGAGCAGTAGATATCAACAATTCACGACAAAAGTTGAGTACATTTTTAGCTAAAAATGGGTTTAATGTAGTGCTTGAAGATAGAATTCAAAGTATCACGGCGGCAACCAATCTGCTTGTTAAGAACAGGGAGTCTTAAACAATTTTTTCACAGCTATAGTCAACATTTCTGCTCCAACTCAACTTAGAATTTAGAAAACAGCTAAAATATTTTGTGGTTTCAGTTTTCTAAAGAGCTACACTCTAAACTAGAAAATTAGGTACAAAAGGACGCCTATTTAAAGTGAAAAATTGGCAAGTGATTATAAATTGGTGGACATAGCATTATTAAAACAACAGGTACTAAATTTCTCAAGGGTTCTATTCAACGTTCTATTTAGCGTTTCTAGGGTGTTTTTTCCATCACTATCACACATTGCTAGGTCTTCAGCGAACAGAGCCGTTCTGATTCTAACAGTCACTCTCCAAAGTAACTGTTAAAACATTGACATAGATATTAAACAATATAGGGTTTAAGATAGCGCCTTAAGGGGGTCCCGACTGTATTTGTAATCACAGTAAGCTTTTCCATATTCAACTGCACAAAACCACTGGTCAAAGAAATCCCTTAGCCCGAGTAACATATTTCCACTTCTACTCAAAGGCATTAGCTAAAAAACCAACTAAGATTGCAAGACCTTGTCATAGGCTAACTAAAAGTCAACAAAAGTAGCCAAACGAGTTCATCCTTGACATTTTGACTAAGATAAGTCACCTGTGAAAGCATTGGCAGTCGGTCTGAGAGTTGCATCGAAGACAGTGGCACTCAAAAACCACTTTAATCTTGCAGCGATCATTCGTTCCATAGTTTTTGCAGGTATACTAGTGAGGGCTAAAGGTCAATAACCGTCGAATTGATCAGAAGTCTTACCCTGCTTATGTAAAGGGATTACAACAGATTTCTTCCAAGTAGCGGGAACATTAGAGTGCCAGCTTCTATTTATCAACATCAGGTACACAGACTGGGCATTGAGCTTAAACCTTTTTTATAAATTCTCAGTGCACGCAATCCGGGTCAAGATTCTTCCCATTTTTGAATTTTATAGTCCTTGAGTTTGTACTTAGTAAAATCGGCATCATACACAATTGATGGGGGCCAAAGTCAGTCGTAGCTCTTCATTAACTCATTTTTCCTACATTCTTGATTCAATCTTTGTGATATATAATGAAACGAAATAAAACCATTAGCAAATATTCGTGTCACCTGTTAAAATCTTATAGCCATCCCTAAAGGGAGTCTTAACAGTACAGGAGGTATTAGCCTGTAAAATATCAGTATATTTAAACTTTCTTCGAATCTGCCCAGTAATTCACTTCTGTGTGCTTCCACCGTTGTAGTCTAGACAAAAGGCTGCCAACACAGATGTTTTATCATTTGATCATAGTTCAAAATAACAAAGTGGTTGGGGGTGCTTAAAGGATTCAGTTGGCAGAAATAAGCAACCACAATCACCTAACTTGACTCAGGATTCTTGATTGTGGCGTTCAACGGGAATCCAAGTCATTCTGCCCTTTTGAGGCTCAATAATGTATAAATAAAGGGGGAGACTTTTGATTTATGGACACAACCGCCAACAATATTTGCACGGATTTGCATTTTAAAATTAATTCGAAACAGTTTAATATTTTGTTCCCCTTGATGAATGTTCGATGAAAACGTCGAATTAACGAACCACTGAAATGAAAGCTCTAGCCATTCAACCCCCGAATGTCATTGTGATATAAAGATACTCAAACTCGCAAATTGATAATGTAAAAAGTAGAACTATATACTCTAAAAATAAAATTCTTCTTTCAGATATACATTTTCATACACAATTACCAAAAACCAATACAAAATAGTTAAACAAAATGCTAAAACACATTTACAAAATTGTTATATAAGTATATTACAGTTACACAATAATTATTTTAGTGAACAAACATTTTCCAATTATTACAAAAAAAATTTTTTTATTGAAATAAAATATTAATGATATTTTTTTTATTTATATAAGATTAAAATGCTTCTCTCACGAATACTTGTATTTAGTAAATGGCAATATTTTAATTTAAGTTCCATCTTTTTAGGAATATAGATTGCATTTTTAATTTTTTTTTTTCATTAACAGCCACATTTTTCTTCATTTTCATTAAATATTTTCCTCTATTAATTTCTTTTCCTCCTTATTTTTATTAATTTTTTTCAAAAGAAGCACTAAAAGCTCGAAGGACCGAAATAGTTTTTCCATTTTGATTCGGAATTGAGAACATTTTGGATACAATTGACATTTATCTTGAAAAAAATATACAAGAAATGTTTCATAATATAAAGAAATCGAGCACAGTTTTAAGTGCATGTATATATATATATATATATATATGCATGTTTAAAGTTACATAGAATATCATGTTCACCTTCCATGCAATTAATTTTTAATGATATCCTTTTCTGAATTGT